>JAMKCH010030695.1:0-162620 GCA_023653785.1 Ophioderma brevispina | reverse complement strand
CCCTTCCCTTTCTGCTTGCTCTGTGTAGCTCCGGCCTTTGGTTCGATTCTATCAAAATCTACGATCCAAGATCAAATCTCCCCTGATTCCAACAATTCAATGTTGGGCAGCTCTGCAAAGGTCATCCAGGGGTTCGTTTTCGGGTAACTTAGCTGTTCTTTGACCTATGATATGGGTTTTGGTAGGGTGGTAGAGTTCGCCGTACAAGTTTTGTGGTCATGTTTCCGAGCGGTCATTTTGGGGTCAAGGGTCATACAGGGGTCGTTATGGGTACCGTGGCTGTGCTTTGACGTATGGCTATGAGTTTTGGTATGGTGGTAGAGTTTCGCAACACGTTTTCGAGGGGTCATTTTGGGGTCAAAGGTCATCCAGGGGTTCGTTATCGGGTAAAACTTGGACCCGTGCTTTGCCCCGAAAAAAAACGGGTTTATGGATATGAGTTTCGATAGTATATGGTGGTAGGAGTTTTGCCGTACCACTTTTGTGGTCCACAATTTTCGAGGGGTCCATTTTGGGGTCAGAAATAAGGTAGGGGTTCATTATTGGGTAACTTGGCTGTGTTTCATACCCATGCTTTGACGTATCTTGGATATGAAGCACCCAGGGTTGCTAATTAGGTCGATACAGTACAATAGGTTTTGTTCTGAAAACATTCAGTATACTCATCTAACGGGTTATTTATACTCAGCTAGCGCAGACCCACGCGCAGCGCGGGCTCCACACTAGTATTAGTACAATTTATGCAAATAATTACAGGGACCACCAAACAGCTCAAAGGAACTTGTAAGACTCATATAGTTAGTACGTTGACCTCTAATGACTAAATGACCTTGCCCCACGTTCAAAACCTTGGCACATCCATTTATATTTATACCGGTGGTCTGTCTGTCACTGTGTCTGTCTGACTGCATAGTTCTTTGAGAATGGAGGATTGCACCTTCCTGAAAATTGGTGGGTGGGTGACCCTTGACCTTAAGAAAACCGAGTCTGTATTGGTTAGTGGATCAAGGTCATAAGGGGTCATTCAAAGTCCAAAGGAGCTCCATGGGGTAAAATTGGTATATTCATGAGAGACTTGGTGGGCGGAGTCGATTGTTGATGATCGAAAATTTTTAAGGTCACGGCAAGGAATCAGGGGATCATTCAAGGTCAAAGGAACCGGCAAAACCCGAGGGTCATTCAAGCCATGGGTGATCCAACACAGGTGATAGCCAAATCCGAGGATCGCCTAGTAAAATACTAGTAAAGAAAAAACCACCAGTCCAGAACTTGATGGTATGACAGACTGACCTCTTAGGCCCAATTGCCTTTGACCACCATGGCACCTAATTGACCTTTGACCCCAAAAATATCTAAAACATTCCAAAGGTAAGTTTGTACAGTCACCAAACTTGCTCAAGAAACCACTGGCCAAGACCCTTGGGCTAATGTCAATTGACCTGTATTGACCTACATGACTTTGAACCCTACAAACTAACACATTCCCTAACCATCCCAATGGATGGATTACGCCATCATGATGCACTCGTTTATGTAAACCCAAAAACGTTTAGTCCAAGTATATTAACAGAAGCACCGTTTGTACGCGGTATTTCACCTTTTTTGACAAAGTTGTGTTGCTGTTTGGAGCCCCCGTATCTACCCGTTTAAAGCGCAGCGCGTAGCGGTGCGGAGCGTTTCCCAAAATTGCCAATTTCCACGCGTCTTTCGGTGAGTCCTATCTTTTGCAAGCCATCCCTCTCTGTGGGTGAGGAATGGTGAGTTAAGAAATCAACGCCTTTCCTCTTACACATAACATTTCAAGAGTCGTGTATTCACCGACTTACTTTCTCTCTAGATACCATTTGTCTTTCTATCAAGAATCCCGGACACAATTAGAGTCGAATTTGGGCATTCCCCTTAAGTATCTATCATGTCATGGTGTTTACTTCGTTGGGATATTTTTGTGTATTGTCTTTACCCAGATTGTTAAAAGTACCCACGTGGATTGTAACAATGGGGTTTTCCCCTAACCCTGCCAGGATATTGTCTCTCTTTCGATGACATGTTCGATTCTACATCCGTGTAGCACAGTCCAAACAACCAAAAATTTCCTTCGTCCTTCACTTGTGGCACTCTCGTCCTTAACTTGATAGACTGTTGCCAAATAACAACTTTAGGTTTTTGTTCTTCTTGCTTGATTTGGCAACATTTTGCTGGATACATTTTGACGATTGCCCTTACACCCCTCTTTCTTCCCCTAATGTTTACCTTGGTTGGCGAAGTAGAGAATGATTTCCCTTTTCCACTCTTGTTCTTCTTACGTTGAACAGATTTCCAACCTTCGTGATTAAGATCATCAGCGATCTGTTCTGGTATTTCTTTCTACCGACAGAATGTCAAACATGTTGCTAGTTTTCAGTAGGGGGGGGCGTTAACTACCTGAGTAACATGCTAACGATCAGTTTCGAAGTGCTGCCTGAACAGCCGCGTTTACATACTGTAAACCGAAGGCCTACTAGCATTTTGAGTTTTTGGACTTGACCTTCTTCAAGAGATGCTATAGCTGTTTGTCGCAAAAGGTCTCAAACTCTAAAGGACAGGTGTGCAATCCTTGGAGTTTTGGTCATCAAATGGTTACTTTAATTCAGTTTCGACAATACGAGCTGTAGTTTTGCGTTCTCGTTTTGTACTTGACACAAACTCTCTCTCTTCTCAACAGCATTTTGTTTTTTTTCATTTCAAGTTGAATGTTTTTACCTGAAAATCCTGTCAAATTGTTACATAATAAACTCCCTCTTCTTTCGCAGGTGATTGAGACGACTGCCTTGTAGGATGCTCATCATGGTACGGAGCTTGTTGCTGAGAAGTGAAGGCCTAGTTTGAGAGACACTCCAACTCTGGAGTTTCAATGTGATTAATCAACAGTAGTTATAGACTCCGGAGGCAGAAGCTCACCAGGAGGTTCGGGTTGCCTTGCATAAAATGGGGTCTCGAATGGAAGGTCGCAAAGTTCTAGTGGGCAATTTTTTCACCAGGTAGTGTGGTAAGCATAAGAATCACATGTGGAAGTATTCACAAAGAACTGTTTCAAGTGTGGCAACTCAGGAACGGTTCGGGTGTTTACAAGTATAGGATGCTCTTAAGGAAGGTCAGCAGCCGTGCAGTTCCACGGGCAAATGTTCAGGCAACAGGGTATGGGTGTGTAAAGCGCAGGAGACTCGGATGGAGATTCAACCAAAGAGGCGGTTTCGACCCGTGTAGACTCGAAGGGCCGATGTTTAGCAGCATGATCGGTTGACACAATCACAAGAGTCTCGGATAGAAGGTTAGCTGTAGCAGATCCTGGAGGCAACTGTTCAGCATCAGATATGGGTTTAGTAAGCACTTGGGTATTAGACGGAAGTTCATCAGAAGACGCAGCTTGAAAATGTGCCGGTTCAGGGGGTAGTTGTTCAGCCGCTAGTGAAGGTTTGACTGGCTCAGGAGTCTGTGGTGGAAGTTCAGTAGTCGAAGAATAAATTTTAAATTGAGCAGCAGTCTCTGAGGACAAATGATTCGTATGTTGACAGAGTATTGTAGGTAGGGTGTTTTCGACCCAGTAAACATAACCGTTACCCTGCACATGTATAGTTGAAGTTGAGTCGTAAAGGGTGATGGTTGCCATTTCGATACCGTTTGATCGGTAGATTGTTCCGTTGGTGGAGTTGGAAATCCCCGGCCTGTATAGCGTTTATTTGACGATGACACTTGTAAAAAAATTTCTTTGTTTTCGAAGCGAATCGTGCAAGACACTTTATTTCACTTGATATCCATTTTGGTATAATTCACTGATTGTAGTTTATGCTAGATCCTCCGCAAAATGTGAATTTTTCAGGAGAAAATTTTCAGCAAGTGGAGGCATACTGCATGAAATATGTGACTCGGGGATCGCCGGTCGTATGTGGTGCTGTGCCGCTACGTCATTCCTGGTCAACGTTATACTGCATAAATAATTAGGCGACTCATCGAAAATGGTGGCGCTATTACTACGCCTGAGAATAGTCTATGGCATTTTGTACAGTTTCACAGTATGAATAAATTGAATATGCAAGTAAAACAAGGAGCCAAAATGCTATTAAACACCATAGGACTGTCTACTCATTAGATCCCTTGCCAATGCTTAGCCATTATTTGGTCCTCATTTCGCTGAGTCAATTCACAGCGCACAAAATCCTCAACAAAATCTTAGTTTTCATTGGAGGTAAAGACAAACTTCAATTACTGGCTTTATTTTTTTGCAGCCTTAGGTCATTCCAAGGCCTTCCAATATGAAATAGCCGGGAAATAGCGTCATGTACTTTTCTACGCTCATCCATTAAATGTTTTATTGGTTCAGGCAAGTCAAGTTAGAGGTCATTTTCTTAAGGTGGCAATATTTCATCATGGACAGACATAAACTTAGCTCTGTTCCAGCTCTGCCGATAAGTACAATCTGGGATCCCAATTCTAATTACAAAATCACTTGTTTTATAACAAATACGCATTTTTGAGCATTCTCGTTCGCATCAGGTATAGTTTCCTAGACAATTACCGACATAACTGTGCAAAAATATCAAATTTTGAAGATTGGGGCGCTCTTCATAAATGTGCTGTTAAATTGAGTAATATGTTTCGGGAGCCTCTATGGACAAAATTTTTTTTTTGCGTAATGGCATGAAAAAAATTGACATAATGAAAAGGACCCTTACTGAAATCACTTCCACGAGTTTGAAAACAATTTGGATGTTTACATTCTGTAAAAACAGGAAGAGTTCCAGGGGGGAGGTGGCAGTTTGTGGCAATTTCTGGAACAGAAAGAGCGAGGTGTTCACATCCCTGACCAGTGGCGTACCAACCGACCCTGCTCTATATCTAATTCTTTACTGACTGAGGTGTCTACAAGTGCCCGTGCTCCTTCTGCCACAGCAATGGTAACAGCTCTCTCTATATCCTGTGGTTGGCTTCTTAGAACCTGTCTTTTAATGTCATTTTGTAACCCTTTTATGAAATAATGTAGCTGCCCGTCTGCATCCACATTCAATTTATGGCACAAATTTTCTACTTCTTCTGCATATGTCTAATAACGTCTGATGCCCCTTGTTCTTTGTCTACTAATTGTAATTGTCGTAACTGAAAAAACTGTGAGGGCTGGAGTTAATATTTATCTCCGAGTTCTGTGCTCAACAGTTCATATGTGTTAATTTGTTCATCATCCACACGGCGCAACCACTGTGCGGCACTGTCCTGAAGCATATTGCGTAGACCCACATAATATTTCCTATGATCATCCCAGTTAGCAAATTCTGTGTATCTCTGAAATTGATCAAGCCATTCATCAACATCTTGTTTGCCAGTGAACGGTTGAGGCTTAAAATTATTAAATGCCATGTTGAACCTCCTCGTTTGTAAGTGATAACCAGCTTCAAGTTCACATCACAACTATTATTATAATTTATTAGTATTACTGTTTATTTGTCCAATCATCTGTGAATTAAATATCGAGCACTTTCTGAAATCAGCTGACAAAACATTTACGGTACTTGTTACTGCCGAATTT
Organism: Ophioderma brevispina; assembly: GCA_023653785.1. NCBI lineage: Eukaryota > Metazoa > Echinodermata > Ophiuroidea > Amphilepidida > Ophiodermatidae > Ophioderma > Ophioderma brevispina. The sequence continues at coordinate 157,063 of JAMKCH010030695.1, read as the reverse complement.
GGAATGTTTTGACTTGTACCAAAGTTTCGAATCTCAAGTCCATGTTGTCGCAGAAATCAGGGGGAATCTCACCTTGCCGCCTGCGAGATGTTGCAAAAGGAGCACCCGTTCTCCACCAGGTGTTGCGAGGGGGTTACCCGGGGTACGCAGACACATTATTAAGGACACATAATTATGGATTAAGTCCCGATTATTTGGATTTATCTCTTCTTTAATTCGATCTCTCATTTACGTAATTCACCATCATAACTTCTCCTCCGACCTCTGACCCAATGGAAAACGCTAAGGACCAGGAGGGGGCGCTTTCACCTTCAAACGGTGACGGACATCGTCACACTTTTCTTGTTGTTTCAGCACCGCGTCTTGTTCCCTAAACTTCTCCACTCCTTCCTCGCTAGGATGGACTGGTACATTTGTGCGTAGTTTCCGTCCCATTAAGAGTTCAGCTGGACTAAGTCCTGAGTGCAGTGGCATTGATCTATATGTCAACAGTGCGAAGTATGGATCTTTTGCTGCGCGTAGAAGATTATTTACAGTCTGGACTCCGCGTTCAATCTCTCCATTGCTTTGTGAAAAATAGGGACTGCTGGTTACCAACTCAAATCCCTATCTTGCGCAAATGCTTGTGATACAAACTGTGGACCATTGTCCGATTTGAGCTGGTTTGGAATACCATATCGAGCAAATATTGATTTCAACTGTTGTATTACGTTGGTTAACGTTGTTGACTTGAGAACCGCGATCTCGATGTACTGCGAAAAGTAATCAGGTATGTCCTATTCTCATAATAGAAGAGGTCAGTAGCAACTTTCTCCGATGGTCGCAAGGGTGGTGGCGAAAAAATGAGTGGTTCTGATATTGTTGCGATACTTGGTGCATACTTGACACTTTTCTACCATTAACTCAATCTGCTTACTCAGACCTGGCCACCATACTGAAGCTTTTGCGATTCCTTGATGTCCTGGGTCATGGATTTTCTCAAGCATTTCTTTGTGCATACTTGGAGAAATAACTATTCGCGATCAGTTCTCGCAGACCTTCATTCACTGTAAAAGAGCGGATTCTCTGAAGTACGGCTTAAGGTCCCCTTTGATTTGGAGGCCATCGCATTTTTGACCAGCAAAACTTCGTTTGTGGGTATAGTACTGGGGTTTTGAAGCAATGGTTTTGTTAACTGCGTGTTTATCTTGATTGTATTTGTTCTTGAAATGTTCGCATGTGTGTTTAGATGAAGTGGAAAATAATGCAGCATTTCGTTTGGCGACAATAAAGGTGTGAAAGCCAAGTTTAGGGTCTAAAACAAACAAATGGTTGAATTGGTCCTGACGATGTCATACAATCCTTTGGATTGTGTGCATTGTAAATGGCCTGAAAGCAGTTGGGGATAGCAAAAGTCAATCACAGGTAAAGCCTCTGGAAAAGCCTTCACCTTAGCACTTGTCCTCATGTAGCTGCTATGTAGCCTATGGCATTTGCCTTATATACCTAGTTGTGCAATCAGTTGGTGCTTGTAAATTGTGTTTGTTTACACTAATTAGGGTCACTTACCTTGCAAGAACACATTCCATGTGTCTGCTGGTATATCCAGGCTCAACACATTTTCTGGTCAGATGAGCATTTTGCAATAGACAGTACAATAGTTTTAAATGGATTATATTATGTAAACATTTCTGCACATGGAGTAATTTTGAAAATCGTTTATATTTCCTCAGAATGTAAATTTGGGTTTTTTTCCAGACCAAGGACAGTGTATGCACCCAATCGAATTTGACACTAAGGCCGTGTTCCCACTAAACATGGTGTCGGACTAGGTCTGAGTCCACATAGACGGAAGGCTCGGCCCAAAATTGATTAAGCGGTCTCACTAGTACTCCCATCCGTGCAAAAAGCCGATGTAGTCGGCCCACTTACCCGGAGTTTCTTACCAATGGCCAATAGTAGATAATGTTTATTTTGCAAAAATGATCTGTTGTATTCTTCATGTTGATCTACTTGAATGGAAAACAAATAGGATTCTCTCAGTTCTCTGATGATTGAAAATGTACATGTAAAACATGTTGAATGTCGAACAGAAATCGTACTACTATTCTGATTTAATTTTGAAGAATCGGAGTGGAAGTATCAATATTATTAAAGATTCATCGTAAACCCAGAGGTCTTCATTACTTACGTTGTATGAATGTCAAATCCGCAAGCTGTTTTCACCAACTGCTCTTATGGCTAACAAATCTCCCCGAGTATCGTGTTTTTATACTTAATGATATACGATACAAATAGAGAAAATAATCGGGAAGAAAATGTCGTGGATGTTTCAGGTTATATTATGTGAATTCAATGTAGACAAATACGGATTTTGTTTGCGATATTTTGTCCTGCCTCACAGCCAGGCAGTGGTTTCGGCGGTCATATGTAGAGACGGGCCCCACTTCCGAGGGTAAAACGCGATTCCCAATATGCATGGTACCACGTCCTCGTACCGAGACTACTACCTGAGGTGGTCTCGGACACGATCTCGGATGTAGGTCCAAATCCACTTAAAACGCGTTCCCACTAGTCAAGGAAGTGGGCGCATGTAGCATCGAGTACCACTCAGGTACCAAACATTATGTGGGGAACGCGACCCTAAGTGACTTGCTCAATTATTTCTGGTCAGTCAGATAGTATAATATCCTCGTACCAGGAAAAATCATTTCTTTCTCAATTAAAAATAACTGTCTGGGAATTCCTTGATCCACTAACATTTCCGTGTGGTGTTGTGTTTGGTTGTGTGTGTGTGTGCGTGTGTGTGTGTGGTTGTGTGAGGTGCATGCATGTGTGGATACATGTATGTGTGTTGTAAACAACTGTCAAAAATAAGAGTTAACATTGATTGAAAAAAGTATTAACAGTATTAAACAATTGGTCAGTCAGATAGCATAATATCCTTTCCTATGTGTGTGTTGTGTGTGTGGCGTGCGTGAGTGTGTGTGGCTGTGTGTGTGTGCGTGCATGCCGCTGCGGGCATGCGTGGGTGTGTATGTATATGTGTGTCTATGTCTGTATTGCCTGTCTGTGCCCGTCTCTGGCTGTATGTTTGTAGGTGTGTTTACCTGTATGTGTTGTTTGAAAACAAATGTCCCAAAATAAGTAATAAAAATAGGAAACAATGTAGAAAAGTTATTAAACAATTGTTCCCCCCCCCCCCCCCCAAAGCAAGATCAAGAAGAAACCAATTTAGTACATATTAACATACGTGTACATGTGTGTGTGCAGCGGTGCGGAAAGTATTACCCACGGTTGTAGTATGTGATGTATTTTCCCATCATTTGAGGAAATTTAGAAACATTAAAAGGGCATAAGAAGGATTGCCTGAGAAGAGGCAGGCAGTCGGTCGGTGGAAGATGGGGTCGGCAAATTTTGTTTCATTACTTTAGGTTGAATATGTCCATAAAAATTAACAATGATGGTAATAAAAACATATTGAGTACCCCCTACTGGCAGATATGGACCCCCCCTAAAAATGACCCTATGAGTATCTCCCAACACATGAAAAAAAGGAATATTCCCACTTTCAGACTGGTACTAATGTAAACAAGAATTCTTATAATTTCATTTGATCATTTTGACAATTCATCTTTTGTTTTTTCAAAAGCAACAGAACGATCTTTAGAAAAGCATTGGATTGTTCCATTTTCAGAGGGGTTTGTCGTGGTGGTATTTTTGGTTTTATCAAAAAGAGTAGAAAATGTAAAAAGGCCCAAAGTTTGCAAGTTCATGGCAAAGTTGCCAGTGCTTTATTTTATTCCTTATTCTCTGATAGTATAAGTAATATATAGCTAAATCAAGATAACAAATTCAAATCCATGGTCATTTTTTTGGTGTTTGGAAAAACGGCCACCAATATACTTGTAGTTTTTGAAAAATAGGGATTTTGTCGTTTCATGCTTATCGAATATTCTGTCAATTATTTATCTTAGCTGAAGGAATAGGTGTTCAAATATTATTTATACGTGCTTTTATTTTTCTTATATTTTGGTAACAAATTTACTTTTAACAGTTGATAGTGGACTATGGCATTGTATTTATTCGGGTAATTGCAAGATTCCTTTGTTCAATAGTGAGTATGTTGTTTTACATCCTGAAATATAAAACTTTCTACTTTTTTTAAATTACAAAATAATTATTCTCATGATTGATTTTGATTAGAAAATCAACAGGGACTATTCCATTTATCAGATAGAGGTGTTTTGCAGTAAGCCTCGTCTTACCAAGCCTTTGTTATATTTTATATAACAGTGTTTACCAAGGGACGGCTTACCACCCCATCTGGAAAATTTGTTATTAAGCCACATAATGCTTGATTTTTGGTACCAGTGGATAGCTAAGGTCCTTGTTCCATTGATACCTAAAAAAGTACCAAAATACCTACATGGCATAGAATGACACCATAAGTATGCGAGTCGGCAAAATTGCCAATTCCACACACACACACACACACACACGTGTATGACAAAACGAATATTCCATGCATGCATTTTTCGGAACCTAACTAATGACAAAAACTTGTTTATTCTTGAGTCATAGGATGCAGCATGTGTTTAAAAAATAGACCATACCATTATTCTGAGGTGCCTCACACCCCATCAACTTAGACGGAATACCTAAGCGGTGGAGGGGCTACATTCATATTTTTCTTCAAAATGACCGAAAAAAGATGCGGAAAAAACAATCACCTAGAAGTTTTTGTTATTTATTTTATGAAACTTTATCAAGTATAGCACTAGACGAGGGGGGTGGCAAAATTATAATACATGGGAGCTTGCTTGAGTGTTTACCACTCTTGTGGGTATAAAAACCTGTAAATTACACAGAAAAATATTAATTGTAATCATTAATACTTAATATTTTTTACAATGAGAGGAAGGAGGTCACCGAGTAACATTAAAAATGTACATAAATGTAATCAACAGAGCAGCCAAGTAAAACCCGCAGAAACATGTCATTCGGCAACTAGGGTGTCTTCATATTGAAGTGAGAATATTCAATCTAATTTTTTTGAAGGCTGTTCCCCTTACCCTCTATCAATTGTATGAACTCTTTGGCCCCATCTGCCAAGGTCAATAACACCGTTCCGGGGTGTAGATTTGTGGTGTCCCCAGAATGTCCGGACCTGGGGGGGTGGGTGGTCAAATGGATGGACCTTTTCCTAAAATCTATTTGGGGCAAATTAAGGCAAAAGTAGACCTTTTCTCGTCAAGAAAAACATTTTAAAACCCACGTAAAACAGTTATTTTAAGACTTTTCAGGAGTTTATCAGTCGAGTTGATCCCGCCCCCATCCACCCTCCCAAATTAACTTGGTAACATAGTTATTTTGATAAAAACCGTAACAAAAAATAACATTGCACCAATATAGGCTTTTATATATACCAGTATATTCAATTTTTTTCAATGCGTAAGAAATGTTTTACTTTCAGTAGGCTTAAAAATAAAATATATACAATTTTTGCATATTATTTTATCCAGTGACAGTAGTAGGACTTATCGAGAAATACTCAGCCAAGAGATAGAGTATGCTGTATGTAGTAAATGTATAAATCTTGCGGCCAACGCGAGCGTGAATATTATTTCTGATTATATTTTTGTTTAAAACAGTCAAACACACACACAAAATTTTCAGTAGTTAGCAGGCGATCAACTGATACGACTACTTGTTTTCTGCGTCAACTGTGCTGAATGGAAGAAAATGGGCTGTATCTTTGTATTTTTTTTTTCATATGGGTAACCGTTTCATTGCAATGTTCATGTAGGTGCTACTAGTGTCATCCCCGACCCTCGTCTAACTGAGCTTTTCTAACACCCATATTGTTAGTGATTTTGGTTGCAACATAGTCAACTGATATCCTCTTCTAAAGAGATACCAAATAAGTTAACAACATTTCTCTGTTGAATCACAATGACGTTATAATCCCAGCAAATAACAGGCTGTTGTCAGTATTTGCTGAACGTGAAGCTATTTTGATTTACGTAAGGCCTAGTAAATTTTATGCTTGATCACTCAAATTTATTTACAGGAGCAAATATGATTTTTCCGGTCTTTACTTCCAAACTGCTATTTAAAGGGTTTTTGTTTACCCCCCCCCCCCCCGAAATGTGTGTGATCCATAATTGATTTGGTTTGAGATGGTCAAAGATAGTTGTATGATGTTGTGCAGTGGTTTTATTGAGTGGTTCCTTTTTGTGGGCAGAACCACTTAGCAGGGGGTGGGGTGAGGGGGGGGCGGGGGGGGTCGGGGTGAGGGGTTAGGACAGACCTGCTCGATTTGGCATGGGGGATTTCCAAACGTAATTTTGGGAACTGCTACGTTACATTTGCGATGGCAGTCTTCGTACTCGTTCATTACAAAATTCCTCTTAACTAGCCTCAAAAACCGTAGTAATTCATAATGATTTTAGGAATAAAGTATTGCTTCAAACACCGTTGGGATTAGTGGATGAACCCGCTGCAAAATGGTGTAAATTTTAATTTCCAAAACGTAGTGACCAGGCCTATCCTTTAGTCAAGTTGTGTGCAACCGTCCGATATGAGTAAGCGCGCCCTCCTACAATTAAGTCTTTGAAAAAGACTAGCTCTATGGTCAGGCGGTAGCCAGCCCGGTGGGTCTGAGGGGACAATTTCCGGTAGGTTGCAACAATGCCCCGATCAAAGCCAAAAAAATTTCCGCGGTTGCAGGCACGGACATCGAAAAAGGGGCGGATTAACCGAATATCCGTGTTTTGGTTTTATTTCCCGATTTCCCCTCAGATTGTTTTTTTCAGAGGGGGCCCTGCTCCCCCCTTTTCCCACCTGGTACTGCGTGTGGGCTAGGGTTAAGCCGGAAGTCGATGTCGTTTGAATTCGCTGTTGCTTGTTAGTGTGGTATGTCCTACCCCCTTGAGCTTAGCAATACAATGTGTGTGTAATGTGTTGTCATGCGGTGTGTTGTCATTAAATGTTAAGTTTTTTTTAATGACTCAATTGGAAACCAAAATTGTCCACCCCCCAGGTGCTGCATTCATGGGATCTCTATAGGTTGATGAGGTCAAGGCCATGTGCCAAGCGTCAAAGGTCATGTGAGGTCAAGTTGAGAAATGGGCTAACATGTTAATTGCCCTTAACATTGAAAAGTGAAGTTCACACAGAGTCATAGTGTAACATGGGATCCCTCTTTGTTGATTGATGAGGTCAAAAGTCATGTGCAAAGGCAAAGGTCATGTGAGGGTAAGTTGTTAGATGGGCTGGGCGGCCCCACAGCTTATATTCTTTGAACACAGAGAGCTGCGAAAGACGAGAACCGAAATTTAGTTGTTGTTTTTTTGCACACTTTTTCAATCAAATTAAATTTTGGTGTGAGAAGAATGTTCCTATTTTATCATTACACCAGTAAAATTAAAGGCCCGGATGTAGGAATATCAGCCCAGCAAAGAAAGAACCCCACAGACGTGCAAGAAGACATAGAGAAGTGTTAGATTCTTGGAATAGGGATTGAAAGAAAGGAGGAATGCCAAAGTACGAAGTACTAACACAAATTTCAATACATGTGTAGTTTGCTATTGCACGTTTGTGAATGAGGTCAGAGGGCACGTGGTCATGGTTAGGAGGTCAATCTGGTATCACCGCTATTGAGTGTTGTTAAAAGTTGTTTAATACTTGTAATCTACAGTTTCTCATTGTAATGAAATTGACCAACTTAGCAATAAACATTGTTCCATATAATTTTTTACCACACATGTTAAAATGGTCCCCTCCAAAAAGTGGAATTTAACCCGATATAAAGTAACTATTTAAATAAAATTGCATGTTGTACTTTTAAGATCCTTAAAAACCATGTCATTGTTTTAAAGTCTGGATGAGTACAACAATAGAGTTAATGATTAAACTTTAGCGCCATCCAGGTCAATTTGACAATGTTCAAAAAGATATAAACTGGCATATTACATGACCAGTTGTTTGTATCCGTAAGAGTGTAACTACGTACAAAGAGACACTCCGACTGGATTTAAATACAATTCTTTAACCAACCTTGGTGGCATGAATGCTTTCTACAGGCAAAGAATCAATAAAAATAAGTATGCTGGCAACTTGGCAATGCTATCTCAAAGTAGACTAAATTTTAGTTTTTCGGCGATTTTGCAAATTGTGGAAAATAAAAAGCTACACCCCTGGAAAGTAAGTGGAACTTAGTGACACAATTATTTTTCAGAGTCTCCACTAATACAAAAGGATGAAATTTCTTGTAGAAAAGGTAATGTTTCATAGGTGGGGTTTCTAGGTGGTATCAAAGGCACCCAAAGTTGGGGTTTAAAACGGGCATGTTACAAAGTCTGAAGGGGGGGGAAAGGGCATTTGGGCCAATTTTAGGAGGGGTAGGTAATTTTCCCATGATGGGGGCCATGTCCAGATTTTTTATACTCTTTTTTGTTTTCTTCTCGCTTTTGTTGATATTGACCGACACCACCTGTGTTTATCCCAAAACATGGTTGAAAATTGGCTGACCCCCATCTTCCAGCATTTTTCATATGCCTGATTCTCCGGGCACTTAATTCTTAAAAAGTTATTCAAGACTTCTTCCAAATATCAGCACCATATTCAAGCATTGTGATTTCCAAATATTTTTTGGAAAAAAAATAAGTGTGTTAGGGGAATGGATATTCGGCATCAATTTGAGGAAGAGTGTGTGTCAAGGGTTATGTGTCTTACAATAAAGGGGGCAATATGCCGGTTAATTAATGGAGTTCGAGGAGTTCCTGTTTTTATTAGAGTTTTTTGTTATGTTGGGTGAAATATTGATTAAAGTTCATCAATGCGTTGTTTTTAAGAGTATTGTTGTGAAGTAATCAGTTTTTTGAAAACAAAATTGTTGATTTTTATTTATGATCACTGTACTTTTGCATCATTTGAGGAAACACACTAGACCCGCAAATTTAATAAAGGGGCATTAGTGCAATTTGCAACAGTTTGGAGTTCTTGATGGATTGTGTGTTAGGGTGTTTTTTGCTTGTTTGGGTTGGGCGAGTTCTGGATTGAGTCTTGATGAGTTATGTTCGTAGAGTTATTTTGGTGAGTTGAGTTAGGAATGGAGTTCATCATCAACGCGTTATTTTCAGAGTTCTTAGAAGTCATTTTTGGCGCTTATTGATTTCATCGATGAGTTTGTTTTTGTAGCTTTTTTTGATGTGTTGGTGAGTTTAATAAATGGAGCCCGTCAATGATTTTTAAGCGTTATTTGTTAGTGAGTTAGGACTGGCGTTTCATTGACGAGTTATGTTCTTAGAGTTATTTTTAGAGTTAGTTTGTGTGATTTTTAGGAATGGAGTTATTTTGGTTAGGAGTTCCCATTGATGAGTTAGGTTTCGTTTTTTGATATTTTTGGTGAGTTATAATGGAGCCCATCAAGAGTTTTTAGTAAGTTTATTTGTTAGTGAAGGTTGATGAGTTCAATTGATGAGGTTTGTTTGTTAAAGTCATTTGGGTGAGTTATGGATGAGTTTGCCATCACCTGTTCAATGTTAAGGTTTTTTGGGGAGTTGTGGCATTCGTTGATGAGTTCTGGTTTTTAGAGGGTTTTTTGTTTGTTTGTTTTGGTGAGTTAGGATGGGAGTTCACCAATGATGAGTTGTTTTGAGTTCTCTGTTGGGGAGCTATGGATAGAGTTCATTGATGATTTTGGTTTTTAAGATTTCTTGGTGGTCGCGAAAGCCGGGTTAAACCGCCCTTGTATCTAGAAAAAGGCATTCCTCCCATAGTACGCTTTTCTTAAAGGGCAATTCCATTAATCATTTACCAATTAATAATTCCATCCATTTTACCATATTAAAAGGAATGGGCCTTCAGGCATTTCTCAGTTACAATTAAGGCTATTCCTCCATTTGCCAACGGGGCCATTCCATCTTTACCTCGGAAATGGCAATCAATTTATATTTAAATTTAAAAGTGCCATTCCTTCAATTACCATGAAAGGGGACATTCCTCAATTTACTATTATTAAAGGCTATTCCTCCTTTAAAATAACCGCCATTACTCAATATAACCAGTTAAGGGCATTCCAATTCAGGGGCATTAATGATTTTCTTGAAAATGTTAAGATTATAATTGGAATTTAAAAAGATGCATTATGTAATTTAAAAAAAATATGACGAATGTATTTTTTTTTTTTTTGCACCATTTTTGAAGGAAGAATCACACCCTTCATGTTGACCTCAAAAACCTTGTACTACCTTCTTTTCTATTTTGCAAAGCATAATTTTTAGCATCCAAATCTTTGAATTATTTTGTTAAGAAACTGTCTGCCAACCAATAACTTGTCTTAGGTGTCCTCATGCACTTGCCTCTCAAGAATCATATCCCTTCCACATATTTGGGTCTTATGCATCATTGATGCTCTTGTTACAGTAGCTGATGACTTCTGAGAGCAATGGATCACTTTCTACTGCATTTTATGCTCTATACGAGCTTTGATCTGAAGCTGACAAGTTGTGACATTACCCGCGCTCACATATGCTTCCACTTGTTCTTCTCGATCTCCATGTAATTCCCTTCTCACAGGATCTTCTTGACAAGGCATCTGCATTGAAGAAATCTTTTCCCAAGAACAGGGATAATCGACTAATTGTATTTCAGGAGGCAAATTCTAAACCGTTGAATACGCAGTGCCATTTTTGGTCAATGGGTTTTTTTTCCCAAGAGAGAATTAAAGGTGCTGGTGGTCATCCCTATGTGAAAAGACGTCCAATAGGACTCTGTGAATTTTACATGCTCACGTCGTACGCAATGCTCCTTTTCTCTTTGTGCAATGCGCTGCTCAGTTTGGGTCATCGATCTTGAGGCATAGGCTATTGGTCGGAATTGTCAATTTGGTTGCTTCTGAAGTAGCGCTGCTCCCAAACCATATGAGCTAGCATCTGCAGAAAGGACTGTCTCCTTACTTGGATCACAGTGTGTAAGGAACATGCCCACTGTCAGTTCGCTTTTGATAGAGCCAAAGGCTGTTTGTTGTGGTGGTCCCCATCACCATGCATCATTCTTGCTCAAAAGATCTCTCAATGGCTTGGTCTTTTCAGCAAAATTGGGTAGGAACTTGACTAGTTGGTTAACCATTCCGAGAATTCTCCTCACCTCAGTAACATTGGTGGGCTCTTTCATCTCAGTGATAGCTTTGACTTTGGTTGGATCTGCTTTGATTCCTTGTGCACTGAGAATGTGCCCTAAGAAGCTTACGGAACTCTGTGAAAACATACATTTATTCTTCATTCAGCATTATGCCAGCTTCCTGGATTTTCTCCATAGCTGCAAGGAGGTTACATCATGATCTTCTTGTGTCTTCCCATATCCTAGAATATCATCCATCATGCAAACTAGACCGGGTAATCCAACCAAGACTTGTGACATGCATCGTTGGAAGATCTCTGGGTCAGTGCTTATTCCAAAGGGAAGTCTGTTAAAGGTCCATGGCCCGATCACTAATAGCCTCGTCCCCAGAAGTTCAGATTTTACCGGAAGTGGCCAAAATTTTGGTATCATAAGAAACCTACTATTTTTCTCATTTACCCTGTGAAATCTTAGGGATAAAGGATGTTTTGTTTGGAAGTTATGAGTGAAAATGTGCCCCTTTTTGGTCGACCAATATTAATTTTACACAGTACTCTATTGAGCTTACAAAATCACGTTTTAGCTCTTACATCAAAACGGCTTGAAATATCGGCTCGAAACTTTGCAGTTGGAGTTTTGGGGTGAAGGCCAATCTATCAAGATGAAAATTTCATATACTTAAATCGGGCCATCCTCCTTTAAAGTAGTAGCTGCCATATGGAGTGATGAAACTCAGCTTAGCCGATTCTTCAGACAGAGGTACTTGCCAAAATCCTGAGTTGGCATCAAACTTTGAGAATACAGTTGCACCTCTTATCTGTAGAAAAGACCTTGGTCCACTGTAGGTAGTGGGTGGTGCTCCCGCTTGACACTTTCATTTAGTTTGGTCAGATCAACGCAAAGACGGACTGATCCATTTGGTTTGGGTACTTACTACTATTGGCGCACACCATTCAGTTGTTTCTTCTATCTTAGAGTTTACTCCCTGCTGTTCCATTTTGTCTAGTTCAGTTTTCACCTTTGTCTTTAGTGGGACTCTCCTGGGTGCTGTTAGCGCAAATGGTTTTGCATCTGGCTTGAGGTGTATAGTGTGAATTTTGTCCCTTAAACAGTCCAAGTCCAGAAAATACTCCAGGAAAATCTCTTTGGAGCGCAGTTTTGGTAAAGATCTCATTCTTGTCACTTACCATTGCCACAAATTCAATTAGGTGAAGCTCTTTGATGGCTGTTCTCCCCAGTAGAGGCCGTGTATGTTTTGAATCACATAGATCCTGTTTGGTGAGATCATTTTCTTTGATGAGTGTCCCGTTGAGTACACCCATCACATGCAACTGCATGTTGCTGGTCTACGCAAAAATCTGCTAGTCGGTGTCAAAGGCTGCTTTGTAAGTGCATGCCCAAGTCTGTCTTTGGTTGAACAGGTAGTTGGTAGCATTTCAATTATCTTTTCTTTGTAGAATGATACCTTCTGTAGGAAGCCATCCCCTTCCATCACTTGACCTAACTTGATGAGGCGGTGGATGGAAGAAGAGGCAGCTTCCTCTTTCTCTCTCATCTTTATCTGTTGACTTGGTGTGAGAGGACATTCATTCACCATTGGAATCAGTGTCATCCTCGAAATGTGTCTGTAATTATATAGAGATATAGTGATAAGGCATGATTTAAAAGCTTAGTATGATGGATTCAGTCCTGTGGAAGGAAATTCCACAGGAGTAGCCTAGCCCACTCACTTTGCAAAGCAGCCCAATTTTCAATGGTCACCCTTGAAAGGACTTAACCCTCCACTTTTGTAGCTTTTTGTTATCTTATAGAAATTGGCCATGCAATGCCTCAATAATCTTACAACACAAAACCTCCATGAAATTTGCAAGAAATATCACAGAGAAGTATGTAGGTGACACAAAGCAAAATTTTGTAGTCTAACAGATCTTTAACAACATGAACCAAATTGTAAAATCATTTTCAGTATCAATCCTGTGGAAATACCTTACAAGATTCTTTTTTGGCCAACAGTGCGATTCTGCCAGAGAACGTTTAATAACCTTTTTCTATTTTGAAAATATATATGAAAATCATGTAAATCATCAGTCACTGAGTTTTGTTTCTGTTAATGCAGTAATATCATAGTCAACAATAAAGTCATTGAAGTCGTCCAAAATTAAATTTAGATTTTAAGCCGCAAAAATTAAGCAGACTCCATTTCAAGTCTGTGAATGTTGAATATGAACATGTTTATCTCCAAACTCTTCAGAGGTAAGTTGACCAATCTTCCCTCGATTTCCTATTCCACGGATGCACTTTTGCTGTCCACCAGGTATTTTTCAAGTCCAAGTTTGACCAAAATGTCATCATTGACATCCAGCCCAACTTCAAAAAGGTTATCTGGTGATTCCACATAGAAACGTTTGACATTCTCGTACACCACCAACTTTCCATTAATGGTGTGTACACCAGTGCCTTTGATGCTTTCCCTGCAAAGTTTAAACATTTTGGCTCTGAGAGGTGTTGGATCTTCATTGATGAAGATTCTTGATTTGTTGGATGCTTCATTAGCTTGCTTTAGCTTTTTCTTATTTTTCATAAGGTCATCTTTTTTTGCCCGATTTACAAATCTGCACAGGACTTGGTTATGGCCATATTTATGGCACGCTGCAATGTCGTCTTTAGCAATATTCACTCCAACCTCAGCGCCAATATTACAAACTTTTTCTGTCAGATCGTCTAGGGAATCGGAGACTGGCATGAAGATTCTAACGTTCTCACGACGGGTATATTGTTCAAGCCTGTCTGACTTGTAATGGGATAAGAGTGCACATTTCTGTTGTTTAAGTTGTTTTGCCAGTTGTTATGATGTTAAGTTGTTTGGCCATATTTTGTTCAGGTGAGACAAAAAGTACAGTTGGAAATTATTTTTCCCACAGAAAAATTGGGACACTTCCAGTGCTTTACAAACAATGACAAAAACAGGTCCTCTAATAACCTTATTGACCACTCATCTCAGCACTTTCAATGATAGTTCATTATCCATACTCTGTTGATTTCCTGAGATGACACCAAAGATGACAAAAGAAATGAAGTGTAACAGGGAAGAAAATGTGGGTTTGCACATCATTTTGGAATATGTATTATGAATGGCGGGAGCACACTTAAAGTGTCCGGATTTTTAATATATTATTATTATATTATATTATTTTTAATATATTATATACATAACATTTATAAAGTAAGTAAAATTACCTTCTTTGTACACAAATAGATTCGCTTTTTATCCACTGTGCTTGTGTAACTGTCAAGACTGAAATCATCTTCATCAACCTGATGGCCATGAAAATTTGCCAGATGCGATGTGAAACATGCAATCGGTCCAAAGTTAGACTTTCCATTTGGGAAAAATAAATCAATTCCCTTTGCAGAACATCATGGTATGAGGCATCTCTTGGGAGTACGGTGTGTGGGGAACCACCCCCGCTTTGTGATCTGACTTGAGTATAAACGTTTTTGTGAACGTTAAAGTTCATCCACCCCATCTGCAAACGTACTGTTGAATTCTGTGGTCTCTGTTTCTTTTGCCTACTTTTTGTGTCGCCTGCCCTAAGCAGGAAGACACATAGGGATCACTTTGTCCACTGTAGTCGGTTGTTGTCTGTTGTTGATGTCTGTTGTGAAAAAAGGGTTAACATTTGCTTGTAATATCGTCATACTTTGATGGATTTGAACCAAACTTGGATCAGAGGTGCAACATGGCATCCCCCATTTTTGATGAGGTCAAAGGTCACATGCCAAGGTCATGTGAGGTCAAGTTATAAAATAGGCTGAAAATGTAAAATTAAGTTCAATTGGAACCAAACTTGAGTCATAGGTGCAACATGGGATCCCTCATTTGTTGATGAGGTCAAAGGTCACATACCAAGGTCAAAGGTTATGTGAGGTCAAGTTGTAAGATAGGCTGAATATGTCAATTTGACCTCATTTGAAAAGTTGAAGTTCAATTGGAACCAAACTTGGTTTATGGAGTTTACATGCCAACCCTCATTTGTTTATGAGGTCCAAGGTCACATATCAAGGTCAAAGGTCATTTTAGGCCGATCATTCACTAAACGCGACGGCAGGGGACACAGGCGGTCCGAGGACCGATGTATTTTTTTTCCTAATGGAGGCAACGACTTTGGAGAGACTGGATGCTGGAAAATGAAAGATATGGATGGATATGGTAATAATAATTGAAAATACTGGAAAGTCATGTTTGAAAATCATGTGATTAAGTTGTTCATTGGGGTGCCTCTATATACACTCAGTCTGCCAGTATACAACATGACGAACATGCTGAACATAAATGTGACTCATTGCCAGTAACTGCATGAGGCTGATGTCCAAAGTTGTGAATTTACTTTTTGCAAAAATGAGAAGTTCCTATCTAATCAACCTATGTATATGTAGATGAACATAATATTTTGTCAGATAACCAGTTTGGTTTTCACACTGGGAAAAAT
The DNA here is from genome assembly GCA_023653785.1 of Ophioderma brevispina. Taxonomy (NCBI): domain Eukaryota; kingdom Metazoa; phylum Echinodermata; class Ophiuroidea; order Amphilepidida; family Ophiodermatidae; genus Ophioderma; species Ophioderma brevispina. Next base: position 141,467 of record JAMKCH010030695.1, on the reverse strand, counting down.
TGCAAGCAAATGTTGGTTAAAGTCTTTCATCTTCTTAGCAAATCTCTTGATGATCGTAAATGTAATCTTGTAGATGGTATTTTCTTGGATTTCAGCTCTGCATTTGACAAAGTAGACCACAATGTTTTACTCTCAAAACTCCATTCATTGGGCATCCGAGGTTTTCTTCTGCAGCGGGTTGTGTTCAAGGGTGTAGTTTCAGAGTGGTGTTCTGTAACCTCAGGTGTTACTCAGGGCTCTGTTCTTGGTCCTATTTTCTTCTTTTCAGTTTGCAGATGATCACACAATAATTCTTCCTATTTTTAGTGAAAGTGATCATGATGTTCTTCAGAATGATATTCACAACATTTTTAATTGAACTATTCTTAATAAGTTGCCTCTCAATCTTTTTAAGTGCTCCGTTATGCACATGACTAGATCTAAGTCTCCTGATTATTGTGATCATTACATTATGAGTGAGAGTAAACTTGCTGAAGTTAACAATTTCAAATTACTTGGTGTTACTTTCAGTAGGGATCTTTCCTTTGACTCTCATATAGCTACGTACAATTTCAAGTAAGGTTTCAAAACTGTCTGGCTTCATCATCAGATGCACAAGAAATATGCCTTCTGATGCACTGATGAACCTCTACAAAGCTCTCATCTTGCCCCATATTATTTACTTTGCATGTGTTTGGGCACCTCATCAGAGGAATCATTTGGATAGATTAGAGAAAGTGCAACAGAAAATTACACAGACTTTATAAGCAATCGCCAAAGGCGGATGCTCGTCCACATTACTTGAGCAGACATCTTGATTTGAATCTAGTCAAGCTTGAAGATGCTTTCAAAATCCAAAGGCTTGTTCTAGGTTTTAAGATTTTACATGATTTGACACCTACTGCTTTTAATTCTTTGATTCAATATAGCATATTGCAGAGTACTAGGCTTTTGCACCAATCTGCAAGGACTTCCTCTTCAATTCTATGTTTGTTTCACTTCCACGTCTTTGGAATGAAATCCCATATGACTTGCGTGCTGTCAATAATCTTTATAACTTTAAGTTTAAAGCAGGCTGTAAATCACACTTTTTAAGTTTACTAAAGTAATATTGTTAGAAAATGTAGTGTTTTTGTAAATTTTTATGTTCATTTTGGAAACCACTTTGATATAGACAGGGTAATTGTTTGCTTTTTCAATCAGTTTAACATCAACTGATTTTTTCATTGTGCATACATTTGCCTTGCCTATTCTTTTGGTTTCCTATTAATCAATCTTGCTCTGTGTACATCTTTGTTTCTCTTTGGATATGAGAGCACCTTTGTGATCGGGTTTTTACAACCCATTCTCTTATCCAGAATTACTTGCTTTTGATTTGTCAATTTTTGTATGTATTATATTTATCATATTTTCTGTTTCTGTATTTTGCAAGTAATTCAAATAAATATTATTATTGTTATTACCTTGTAACACTGTTTTAATGCCTTACAGTACCAAGCATTGTAAATATAGGGCTCTTAAAAGTTTACTTTGACCTGTATTTGTGCCAAAGAAAATCAATCTCTTACATCGGCCTCATTTGCTGAAGTGTTGACTCACATATTTTAGTCATAGTAGACAATGAATGCAGCATTACATTCATTGGTTAAAGCCACATGGGTTTATAGGACCACCTGCATGGTTTGAAGTTTGACAAGTACTGCAATAAATTAATTTGAAGATGACACTCAACTTTTGTGTCGCGCAGATGGTGACATCTCACATTGCTGCAGAGTGTCCGCACTCATAAAGGTATTTTTTGAAATAATTTTGGGAATTTTTAATTTGTATAATTTGTTTATTCTGTCCTCCTGGTCGAATAATAAATGCATTAACATCATCCTGGCTGCAACCGTGCAATAATGTTACACATATCTATAGAGTTGGCACAGATAGCTTACTTACTGCCCGCATGTGATAACAGCACCCAACCATATATCTTTCCGTATTGCGTGCACAAATTGAACTAATAATTACCAAAGTGGGAGATGGCATATTGGCCTGCACTAAGCATCCCCAGGTCCTGGGCCATATCATTGGCAGCCTGCCATCATGAACTGATAGGCCACCACCTACTGGCCCTGCCACAGTCATTGGAAGGTTATTGGCACCTGTCATTCATTGGCATGCTGCCATCCATCACTATCAGGCCATCCAAATGAGTACAATCTGGCAGGCCATCCAAACAAAGTTAAAACAAATTTGGGCAGGCCTCCACAATACAAGTTTCACAAATTGGCAGGTCCGTTCATTCAACAAATACAACAGGGCTATTTTTCTTGAGTTGGCAATTATACCTTATGTAATTCTGTACCACTTTCGTCACTTTAAGAGTAAAAATTGTTTTTTTCCTTTTTTTCTTTCCCACAAAATATAACACCAAAACTAAACACTTTTCAGACTTGAGGTTTGGATTGACATAAAGAGAAATGTTACTGGGGGAACAAATAACGTAATAGTGTTTATTCCCAATTTTTATTATTTTGTTATGCTTATTTCCATATAAAAATTGCAAATTTGACAAATAGGGTAAAAAGTGGGACCTTTGGAAACAAAAAGTCCAATTTAACCAGACCCGAAAACTATAGATGCCAATTGACAGGATTGGGTTTTAAACGACAATTTCCTTGTTTCTTTCTTCTTCTTGCCTCTAATGCAAGTTTAACTTACTTTGATGTAGAATGGCTGCAATTTTTCGCTAGCCTGGGGAAGTTGTTTTTTGCCTTAGATAGCATAAAAATACTGGTTCTCGAACCACACGATCCCCTGGTTTGCGTCGCAAAAGTGATTTAAGTACTGTCTGGATTTACACCAACATCATTAAAAGGGCCCTCCAATAGTCTGTGAGCCCTAAAAGCCTAATTCCGAGCCAGTCTGCCTGCAGAAGGCACTTGAAGCTGGTGATTTTCCCTTCTGATTTGACCTCGTCTTGTGTATTTAGAGGGTCGCCTCTGAGCCAATCATCAGAGGGCTATGGTGTTTTAATTTAACCACTAACACGCACAATACCACATTTACCTTTGACCTTGGTATGTGAATTTGACCTCATCAACAAATTAAGGCTGACTCAGAATTTCAAATATTATTTTTTGTGTAGTATTAAAAATATCAACTAGAACTAAAGATCGTTTTACCTAACATCTCAATTCCAAGTTAGAGATGAATTGGATTTTTCTTTTTCATGCATACACTTTATGTGTCATATAACAGTGCCATAGGAGACTGTGTATCACAAAATTTCCGGATCGAATTTTTAAACCAAAGTTGTGATTTTTATATGAATGTACTTCGATTTGAGCTAAGTTAATTCACACAGTGATATGATATGACAGCATTTATTATATGGCAAAATACAATTTGTTTGCAATTGAGGCGCCCTCCCGGGAAATCTCTGAGTCAGCCTTTATTTCCTTTATTACACTCAGCAACCAAGTTTTGGGTTCCATTCGCATTTCAACTGTTCATTGAGGCTAATTTGACACTTTAGCCTATCTTACAACTTGACACTTATATGACCTTTGACCTGGTATGTGGACCTTTGACCTCATCAATCAATTAGGTTCTTGTATTATTATCTATAACCAGTTTGGTTCCAATCGCATTCAACTTTTCAATTGAGCTCTTTACATTTTCAGTCCTATCTTACAACTTGACCTATGACCTTTTACCCTTGGTATGTGGCCTTAGACCTCATCAACAAATGGGGTTTCCAATTTGTTTTTTGGCACCATGGCACCAGTTTGGTTAAAATCCATCAAAGTATCAGAATTAGAGGCAAATGTACCCTTTTCACAATGCCAACAGACGATTCAGGATGCAGTCATCCACCACTATGATATAATCTCCCTTCGTTTGTTCAAACCAGGGGATCAAAGTGCCAAAAACGTCATTCTTCAGAAAATAATTAATACTGCGCTTTTAACTTGGGCAATTTTCATTTCAATTTTCTAGATTATTTAGGGAATATTAAGTATTAGCTTAATACATTTCTAAGAAAGTTATTATCAGTTAATAATTTTTTCAGTGGTTTACAGGTAGCTTAAGGATGCGTTGATCAATACCAATTACTTATTTCGAATCTACTGTATTGCGGAACGATTAACATGCAGCAACATGTTGGTGTCAACTTAATTTCTGAGAGTTTCTCTTTCTACTACACCTCATTTCAGGCAGAATGAAATTCACTTTGATTTGAAAGAAATGTTCCTGACAGGCTGACCCTAACTAAGCTACATTCCCTTTACAATATACTCATATATTTAGTGTGCCGTGTGTGTGCACTATAGGCCAGATCGACAACCAAGTGGCTGTTTCCGTTTGCCACATGGATGCTTCTTTTGGTCATTCTAGGCTGGTTGCTTACAATTGAATGGGGAAAGGCAAAAAGGGCCGAGTTGTGTGAGTTTGGCACGGCCGCTCTGAGCTCCCATGCCGCCCCTGTGTGTGCATTCCGCTAGTGTACCACACACTGGACTGTGATTGGGCACAAGTGCACCTTGACAACAATTGCTGATGCTGTGTCAATTGTGTGCGATCAGTGCATAACTTGCTGAGGCCTGGCCCCGGCACGAGCATGACATGAATGAGCGGACTACGCAATAGAGGAATTGTGGTTTAGACTTCAAACTCAGTGTAATTTTAACACACCTTTTTTAGTTTAATTTAAATTTGGTGAAGGTTTGTGGCAGGCCAGCCAATTCTGCAATGGATGGCCTGCTAAGAAGACTTAGTGCAGGCCATCCACTTTGGTAAGGGATGTAGTTACATATACCTTTTGTGAAGGCATCTTGACAAGATAATCTATCTCGCCATGACGACATCTACGTTTTGTGAAGTCAACTTGCCAAGAAAATCTATATCGCCAAGATGACATCTACGTTTTGTGAAGTCAACTTGGCAAGATAATCTAGCTGACCATGACGTCATCTACTTTTTGTGAAGGCGACTTGACAAGAAAGCCTATCTCGCCTTGACGACTAATAAAACTGTTTAAGTCAAGAAGGTGAGAAAAAAAAAAATGTGACTATGTCAACATAATGTTGATAATATGTCGACTTCTCAAGATAAATATGTTGCCATCATCATGCGGCATCTGATTGCACTTAAAACGTTCCGTATAATTGTTATTACAAATTGCTGTATATAATTTAAAATGCAATGGTTTTAAGTTGGAGAAAGCATTCAAAGTCATAGATTCGTGCTATCCAAATCCCCTTGCTACGCTAGGGGGTTCGGGAGCACGGATCAACACTTCTTGTGCATTCTCCTTAACCTAATCCGCTCTCTAAATGCAAAATAAGGCAGTGAAGTTTACCGGGGATCCTAAATAAATCTGGATAGGCCACTCGATCAAGGAAGTGGAGGCATACTGCATGAAATCAGTGACTCATATCAATCCACGGTCGTACGTGGCGCTGTGTAATGTTAGATACGCCATCCCTGGTAAACTACGTCATAGTAAGACGTGCTCCATGACTAGGTGACCCTTCAAAATCGCCTCTGGGTGGCGCTATCACTATCGAAATCGTCTATGGACATTTATACACAGTTTCACCGGCCTGCGTTCACTCTTATAGAGTGACTCTGAAAAATGAAATTTCGTAGCTGTAGTAGTTTTTTGTGATCAAATTTTCACTTGATGAATGATAAAGTGATTAAAATTATTTTTCAAATGATCAGGAATAAATTTGACCCCAAAATGATTATCTAAAGGTGTAAAATTTCAGTTTTCGGAGTGGGCCCTGTGTTTTTAGAGTGAAATTCACTCTCTTTGCATTTTGAAAGTACACACATTTATATCAAGATCGCGTGTATTTTCCCATTTGGGGCCGTATCAATTATGCACAACGTAAAATTATTTTGTGATTTGGGGTGATAAATAACAGCTGATGGGCTTTTGCGTTATGCGTGAAATAGCATTTTGCTTCCACGAGTCTGTGACGTCAACACGGTCAGGCAGATAGTTAGGCGGGTATTTCTCGCGCGCATCTATAAGTGCCGGTGTGAAAGCAGATATAGTCCGGCAGGAGCCACAGTCCGGGGCTCCATAGACGATAACGGAATAAAGTGTGAAACTAATGTTGCGTGAAGAGTCAACTGAATCGATTGCCCTATTGTTCACCATTGTTCCCGGACTATGAGTACGCCGGACCATAATTACTTCTACACCGGTGTCGTATACTACAGTGTCCGTGTAACTGAGTGTCCTACCACCCATCTGTCTATTGTGTTCTCCATTGAGTGCTGTATGCATCATTTGTTTCAGCACTGTACCCAAATGGCCTACAAGGTCACGGTTTATTCCGTACATGTTGCTATGGTAGCTAGGACACTCTCTCATGGGGGACACTCAGTTTCTTTACACCGGTGTAAAAGCAGATATCGTCATGTGAGTGCAACAAAGTCGTAACTGACATTTGGGCGAAATTGAATTTTCTTTTGATTTTGAAAGTACAATTAGCAACTCATTATTTAAACTTTACCCTAATTCTTAAATCAAAATAATTAATTTCTAATGAAAGAAAGACGATGATAAAAAAACAAGGAAAAACAAAAGAAATTTGAACACAAAAATGCTTCTCCTGCAAAATGGCAAAAATGCAGATACGACTTTGTTGCATTCACATGACGATATAGTCCGCCAGGAGCCATAGCCCTGGGTCCATAGACGATAACGGAATAAAGCGTGAAGAGTCAAATGAATCGAGTGCCCTATTCTTTACCATTGTAGGTGGACTATGAGTCCAGCGAGTTACTTCAACATCAGCTTTAAACGCGTGTTTGTTCGCCAGCTCTTTCTATAAACGCTCGCGATATAATACTCCAGCCACTGAATATCGCACTGACGTCACTGACTCGAGGAAAATAAAATGTATTATAACTGTAACAGTACAACCACCTGGGAAGTTGGTGTTTTGTGTTACATTGTTGGTGTTTTTTGTTACATTCATGGCTTATGAATCAATTTAGGGAATTTAGGGTAGCGCTGACGTAGTTGAACTGAGTATGATATAATTTCATCCCCGTGTTTTTAAACACGTGGATGAAATTAAAATCTGTGTACCAACGTAAATGTATATCAGAACAGACCATAACGTTGGTACACAGATTTTCAAACTTGTCTTTCATTGATACTTTCGTGATTTACTAGCTTGGATAATCTGTGTGGGCTTCTTTGATCTGTGAGCAAGGTTACAATATCTTTATGTAATTGATACCAAAACAGGATTTAACCTTTTCTGGAAGTAGTAAAGACCAGTGGCGGATTTAAGAGTCAGCAGTGTCAGCAGCTGCTGACATCAGGGCCCCCTAAAATATTGCCCTCAGGGCCCCCCTCAGACACCCTCCTAGTTGCACTAAAGTGTGATATTGCGTCACTTTGAATTGAATTTCCAAGTGATATGATAAATAGTAGTAATTTGTTTACATTTTGAAGAAATCACATTTAGTGGCTTTAACCCTGTATAAATGTGTTCTGTCCCCCTATTTCAGTGTTTGAAAATATTCAACATGTTAGTGGGAAGACATTAATCGTCAGTAGTTGGATGTATGTTAACATGAAATCAGTACACTCTGTCTATGTAATAAGTTATCCCATGATAGCTCATGATAATGTGATTGTATGAAAGAGAATGTATGTAAATCCAAGCTTCAATAAACTCTTACTGTTTTCCGAATAGCAGCTTAATAAAACATTATCTTGGCGACGAAATCAATATCATTTTATGCTCTTACTGCTGCAAATCTTATAAAGGTGAAGGGGACGGACCTGTGTACACAGGAACGGAGTACCCATCTCTCTTTCGAAGCGATTGGGCCGGACTCCACCATATATTGTTGCTGTAGGGGGATCGCCACACCTCCTCTACAGCGTGTCTGTTACCTTCCCAACATTGAATAATGCCGGTACCCATTTATACACCTGGGTAGAGAGGAGTAATTGAGGTAAAGTGCCTTACTCAAGGGCGAAACACATTGGCCTCAGCGGGGCTCGAACTCACAACCTTTGGGGGTGCGGGTCCACTGGACCACATGTGCCCTCGCAAAGCTTATAGTGTGTCCTCATTCTTAATGTGTGTATTTTCAGTGCAATAAAAACATATTTTTTATGTTTGATGGAAGAATGATAGTAGAATTTGCAATATAGCATGTATTCCGCTTGAGTAAAATTCTTGAGATCCACAGGGGCGGATCCAGGATTTGAAAAACTTCAAAATTACCGGTGGCTGAAGGTTGAAAATTGTCCAAAATGGGCTGATTTTGCAAGGTTTTGCTGAATTACCGGGAGGCGCGCGCCCCTCCGCCCCCTCCCTGGATCCGCGCCTGTTAACCCATACAATCAGCTTGCTTTGATCATAGGGCACATTATATCGTCATGAGTTCTGCCAAACAGGCCATCGACATTGTGGCGGAATTGAGTTTTTTTTCATATTATGATACTGATATTCAACCAAGCTCTTTTCATATCCCAAGTATTGAGCAAAAAATAACATTCCAATTTTAGATTAATAGATTTTCAATTTGGGAATCAGACCCAACGCCAAATGAAAAGTCTTCAAACAGACCAATCTGCATTCGTCTGTTTGCTGATCTGAAACCACCGCACGGCTGCTTATTAATGAGCTATCGATCAATGGGCTCTGCGAGATTCATCTCCTCGCTGATCAACACACGGGGGAGGGGTGGGGTCTTTGAAGTTGGTCGAAGTTTAATATATACAGTGTGTGTTGTAGCCTGTACCTGAGACGACGATTTTACCACACTCAAAAATATTATAATTTTTCCAGTATTTTACTGACAACAATTCTGCCGATATTTACTGTGAAAATTACAGTATTTACTGTAAAAACTGATTCAATCAAAACACTGAAAATATATATTGGGCGAGTTATGTTACAAGAGATTGTGAATGTGTAGAGAATAATAAAAACACTGACGAACACACTCTAACTTAGTAGGCCTATTCACAAATGTCAACCAAAAATGTACGGTGCATATACTGTAACATTCATTTATTTGTTTAAAACATATGCATTATTAAACTGTTAAAACCTATAAGTGAATTTGAATGGAAACCTAAAAGTGTAATTTTATTGGATTTTGTTGCAGGAATTGCTCCCAGTATTTTCCTATCCGATTTACAGTATTTTTCCTGTATAAATAATAACTTTAATGAGATCCATAATAAAGGTATTGTTGTATTCAAAGTTCAAATACGATGCCTCTATGATAAATTTAGTCGTAATAATAGGCCTCAAAATTGGACAAAAAAGTATTTACTATATTTTTAATACAGTCAAGTATTGTCTTTTTCGGATCTTTTTTTTTTTTACTGTGAAGCGCCCGTTATTTCGTAATACAAGTTTGAGTGTTAGTTTTTTTAGTAGTGGTAAAACAAAAATATGCAAATTTTTTTTTTAAGAGGGGGGCGTGCATGTGTTCGTTACCAAAGTAGTAGATTTAAGATGTCTTGACTGTTAAGCGACGATCCGGGCAGATGAGCACGGCAAAAGGAGCACACGTTTATCAGTTTTGGAATCGCGCCAGTTGAGTTTTATTATTATTTTTTTATGTTTTGAGACATAATAGTTAAAGGATCTTTTTATTTGTTAATGATGCAACTATACGTTTCATAAGAATAAATTTCACAAAATACCCTTATTTCATTTGAAGAGTGATAACACAAACATACATGTAATTAAGTTACAGTAAATTGTGCAAAAATAGTAACATTAATCAGTTTACACCTGGTGCTGCAAATTAATTGATTGGTTGAAGTGTAATAAAGTATAAGATTCAAATCAGCTAAGTTGGTAATTCAACGTTATAACAACAAGGATAATTTTTAACCCCAGAAAGGACATAAACATTCACTAATATAGTAGCCTTTTTACTTCAATTGTTTTATAGATAGTTCAAAAAACCTCTTTGAAACCCTTTCCGTTTGGTATGATATTTGTCCATTTTAATTTACAAAACATATTTGAAAAGCAAAAATAATGTATTATACATTAAATTCCATGTTCTTATTATTCCCTTTATTGTAGATAGTATCATGGTTAGTAGCGTATTTGGGGTAAATCAGAGGGTCCCAGGTTTGATCTCGGTCATAGTAGATAGGCTTCTTTACCTGTGTTAAAGTTTACTTACATGATTAATTTACAGATAAATTAACCTCGTCTACCCGAGCCAATTTTTATAACAAAACTACCGAGGGGGTGGGGTGGTTACCACCCCCTGTGATTCCGTTACGAACATCCGATTCTGTAAATGTACCAAAGGATAGCTTAGCGTTCTTATTACATTTGTACTAAAATAAGTACCAACATCCCCATTAGGACGCCACTATGACGTCATATGTTGAGAAAAAGCCGGCCGGAAAATACTGCATATTAGGTGGGAATTGAATTCGCAATTGTAGCGACCCAAACACTTATTAGGAGCACTAAAATTGCTCTCATATAAAACTAGTCATCTCCCATCATGAAAATGTGATATTCCTAACCTTTTCTTTGGGTCACCTTTATCTTTCCTATAGCCCGTTGGATGTTTGATTTGGATTAAAAAGGAGCGAAATATGTCAATGGACAATTAACATTAAATAATCTGGCACGAGGGTTAAGATCAATACTGCATGTAAAACAAGAACATCAGCAAAATCGTTCGGTTTTTCTTCTTACTTTCCTATATTTTCACATACTACGATATATTTTGAGTTCCCGAAACTAGTTGATTAATAATTCAACTAACTTGATAAAATACGCGCAATAACGTCATCTGGATTTTGAGTACGTAGACCCATTATCATTCACCATTTCAAAAAAGGGGGGGCCCCCCTCTCAATTAAATACATGATTAATGTAACTAAAAGCATTTACTCCTGAAATTCTTCCTCAATTGAATGCCCCGATTCGTTATTGGTCGATACAGGAACTTATTTTCCTTTCCAATTCCAATAACGAAAAGAGTTAAAAAACATGAGGAAAATTCTCTTCTGCAGTTCAGTTACCCCTTTGATAATCAGAAATGTGGCAAGTTGAATTTGAAATCAAACGTCAGATAGTCATTGTCGGCAAACTGCCATCTTAACCTCAAAATGGTTAGTTTTTTACTCATAGCACGTTTTACAAAACGAAAGTATAAAAGCAACTCCTCTAAAAGTGCTAGGACGCCACTATGACGTCATATGTTGAGAAAAAGCCGGCCGGAAAATACTGCATATTAGGTGGGAATTGAATTCGCAATTGTAGCGACCCAAACACTTATTAGGAGCACTAAAATTGCTCTCATATAAAACTAGTCATCTCCCATCATGAAAATGTGATAGTCCTAACCTTTCTTTGGGATCACCTTTATATTTCCTATAGCCCGGTGGATGTTTGATTGGGATAAAAAGGAACGGGAAATATGTCAATGGACAATTACATGAAATAATCTGGACACGAGGGTAGATCAATGACGCAATGTAAAGCAAAGAACATCAAAAATGTTTCGTTTTTCCTCTTTTCTTCCTATATTTTCCCACATACCTTATATTATTTTTGTTTATTCTGAGTTTAGGCAACTTAGTTGATTAATAATTTCACTATGATAAAATAAGCGCCAATAAAGTAAATGGTTTTTGAGGACGTAGACAAATATTCATCAAATTTCAGCCCATCTCAAGTAAAATACATGATTAATGGTAACTTAAAAGATTACTCATTGAAATATTCAATAAAATTGAATTGCAAACATTACGCTATTGAGTAGATACAGGAAAATATTTTCCTGTCAATTCCCAATAACGAAAGATGTTAAACATGAGAATAATTCTCATTGGCATTTTCAAACCCTTTGATAATTCAGAAATGGGGCAATTTCTGAATTGAAATCAAACGTCAGAAGTCTGGGCGGCCAAAAACTGCATCTAACCTCAAAAATGAACGGTTAGTTTTTACTCATAGAAAGTTTTCAACAACAGAAAGTATAAAAGCAACTACTCTAAAAGTGCTATTGACTCCAAAGGTAAAAGATAGCAATGATCTGTTTGATGACAAAAATTAAAATAATTCCATGGGAATATCAAACTTTCATTTCAAATTTTCTGATATATACACTCCGAAGTAGTTTATTTTTTACGAGTTGTAGATACGTCATTTGACACTAATTGCTAATACTCGTTCCACTATGGTTTCGTATTGAAAAAGAGAAGCTAAATGAATCTTGTATTGATTTTCAGTGACAGTTGGAACTACTGAAAAATTAATAAATATAAATGTAAAAAATACCATATGATTAAAGCGTTGTTTTTAGTGTAATTGTACTGAAACATAACAATATTCATATAAACAGTGTTGTATGTGTCGATCAATTCAGAATTACGGGATTTCGTCCGAAAGCCTCGTAAATTTAATACAAATATAAATGTAAAAAATTAAAAAAAAAAAAAAAAAAATAGTGATCTTTGATTCCTTTTACTCTAAAAAAGTATCAAAATTATACAACCTCAAGCAATAAACAGATACATCACAACTTCTTCCACTTAACAGTTTAGGAAAAGTTTATTATGTCAAATAATTCACAAAACTCAGTGGTTTCAAACGCTAGAATACGCTTGTGTCCTTAGTGTACTTACAAATGTTGGCCCGATGCCTATAATTTGGAATACAGCAGATACTGTAAATTTTATGTCAATTTACCAGGGTATTATACGACTACAAACTGGAGCTTTTATTCGATTTTTTTTCGAGAGAATCAACATGATCGTACATTCAGTATAATGAATTTCAATTATACGATTAAGTACTAAAGTTTACCAGAAAAAATACTATAAAATTTTAAAGAAAATTCTGGCAGCCAATTCTTCCAACAAAAACCCTTACAGGTTTCAATCAAATTAACGTATATTTATAGCTTTATGTAATATATTTTACATGAGTATTAAATATTTGATAAATGCAATCAATACAAATGTAAAAAAAAAATTGTAGAAACCTCATCATTCCGCTGTTCTATCTTCACTGGCACATTATTTTGCCTGTAAGAGGACAATGAACCTAGAAACGTACCAATAAGCTAGTCATTTTAGCGCCCTCGCAGGCAAAAGTATGTTCAACATGTTGAATACAACCGCATGATGCGATCGATCGACTCTTTTTCAGTACGCCAAACAGCTCAATGTGGATTCGTCTCTTTGACATAAAATCAGAGGACGTTTTTTAGTTTTGCAAACAGACCAATCACTTTGTAATTAAATTGACAAGGAAAACAAAGGATTCTTGAATGGAATTGCGTGCTCAAAATGAAGAACGTTCAATGTCCACAATGGCCACATAAAATCATTTTCCTAAAATGTTTCAAATTTGATAAGCAAGTTCATAATTCTCGAAAACTTTAATCGCCGAGATTCGAAATGTGACTTGTGGTCGATTGGCCTGTTTGGAAGGTTCGTGACGATATGTATGAAAGTATCGTGGTTGAGTATGTGTTACGTAGAACGTGTTCTATCCATTGTTTGATTTTCTAAATGGTTTTAGAGACACGTAAAACCTAAAAATGCACAGCGATTAAAGTAGCTCTGCAATCGTGTTCATTGCATTGACCAATATTGTTAAGGGTGTCAATGATGAACCTTCCTAGATATGCTTGCGAATTAAGGCGAGACCTGTGGTTCCCAAACCGTCTTGTTTGATGATACGACTAGAAAATGTTTCGAATGATATCAAAATCTTGTGTTTAATCGATGGATTCCAAAATCTCACGTTTAATGGGGCCGGGAGTGGTTGGATCGAAATATCAGCGAATCAGTGTGCATTTCAAATATTCCATAATAAACTGAATTGCTGCAACCCCATTAAATTTATATGGGTTGTAATCGTTGGCTACAAAATGACCTGATTTAAAGCTTTTTTTTTCCTGTGGTAATATGGAAGAGAAGGTTATCGTTTTAACTTTACAATTTTTTTCCGACACACTACTGACTTGGAGGTTGCACCACAACACACGTGTTCCAAAAAATCGCAAGGTGATTGAAAGAGAAAACTATTGCTTTTAATATTAGCTATCAAAACATGTAAAAGGATGCATTAATACAACATTTGAGCTATCATACCTGAAGGGAACATTTTAAGCTCAGTAGCATTTGCATTCAATCACTTTAAGTGTTGACATAGTGTACAGAGCGCAAAACATGTATATTCCTTTGTTGTAGTTTTTTCCTTGTGGTTATAAGAATGTTGTTAAAATGACGCGATGGTTAACCGTTGCAAAGTAAACCTTATTTTCTCAAATAATATACCTCATTTCCTGGAAAGTGTGAACAGATTTAATAACAGGTGAGTAGCTAATTCTACGACTATAGAGGAATAGAGCCTGGATTTTTTTGTAAGGCATGAAGGCCTTTCGGCTTAAGCATTGAGTTGCGGTGGCTTTTACAAATCATCGTCATGCTTATTCAGAGGCTGGTCGAGGAGTTTAAATCCGTTGAAACACACTCTTTTAACACGAAATAAAGCGCAATCTTGTTGAAGCGGCACACTTATTTTTCCCTTTGAAAATCGTTTTCCAACGGATTTCAACTGCTCTGTGAACTGTGGGTTTATATTATCCAGCAGAGGGACCCCATAAAAATTGTGACAGTGGGGCGAATGTAACAAGTGCGATCCGATCACACCCTTCAGCATATTCCCACGAAGTATTTGCCACAAAGATCTCGATCACTCTACAAAATATTTTTAAAAAAAGGCTTACTTAAATTGAGATTATTTTATTATTTTTGGTTTAGAAGATTATACTTTCAGAGGTGAAACCATTGCTTTTGTCGTTCCCATTAAATATATTTTCACTCAATCATATTTATTTGCCTGTAATACGTAGAACAAGAATAGTCTTTTAAAAAGACAACTATCACTTAGCGAGGATGTTAGTACTTAATATGTTAGTGTAAATACTTGAGATCAAGGGAAACCCCTCTCTTTTTAAGAGAGATTATATAACCACAGTATATATGTCAGACATCAACCATACTCATCAACCTTTAATTTGAAATACACCCAAAAAACCCTATTTTTGCATTTGCAGTCCCTGTTACCGAATGCCCCTGGGTTTGAAAATGCCAGCCTTACACCCATATCCATTTCATAGGCGAGTGCCCCCTCCCCAGCACTTTCACACTGTACTTTGGCCAATTTGTCCCAATTTCCAATAAATAAGCCTGTCCCCTGTTTATCATTCATTCACAAAATATCTTGTGAAAGTGCTAGTATTTCGTTTAATTTTGTTTAATTTACAACTTCCTTGTTATGTCTGTTCAGCAATGTGGAAAATTGTGGGTAGTTTATCAATCAAAATACTCATTACACCGAGATTAAACTTCAAACTTACAGCATAGCATTCTAATGATTTGCTTGCAGGAACAGGTTTTAAATCAACGCTTGTGTTATCTGGGCTTTGTACATAATTATAATGGTACTCTCAAGACCATATGGCTCAGATCATACATTACGTGTTAAAGGTCCATGGCCCGATCGCTAATAGCCTCGTCCCCAGAAGCCCAGATTTTACCGGAAGTGGTCAACATTTTGGTACCAGAAGAAAGCTACTATTTTTCTCATTTACCCTGTGAAATCTTAGGGCCAAAGGATGTTTGGTTTGGAAGTAATGAGCGAAAATGTACACCAATTTGGTCGACCAATATTATTTTACACAGTACTCTATGGGGCTTACGAAATCGTGTTTTCTGCTCTCACATGAAAACGCATTGAAATATCGACGCGAAACTTTACAGGTGGGGTTTTTGGGTGAAGGCCAATCTATCAGATGAAAAACTTCATATCCTTAAATCGGGCCATCCCCCTTTAATGAACTGAGAAGTTATCCACTGTGATGGGTGGGCTGTCATCCAATCAAACGTTTTGTTTCTGGCTGCTTAGGAAATGTAAATGAATTTTCTAGTAGGCATACACCATGTCCTTAATTCTTAACATAATGGGAACCAGAGGACTTTGCACTGCTACATGAGACAACCACCCAACTCTGTGCATGACTGTAATATTCTGTCAATCATTTGCTTGCTGCACATATGCTAGGGTAACTTGCAATGTTGTGGCTTTTATCTACTCCGATTTTATACCATCTTCGATGGAAAAATACGACTCTGGGCTAATAAATACCCATGGCTGCGGTTTGATATGTAGCCCTGTATTTGGAAACCCTGCTTCCGCTAAGCTCTTATAGGATCGCGTCCGTAGCTACGGAGAAGCCTTAGTGTAAATCATTCGTCAGAAAATCGATCTCATATGTTTTAGAGGATTATCGGTAGGGGTCAAACATCTGCGTTTATATTTTGAACCGGAATTTTGCATATACAAGTTTTAATGGTTAGGTTATGACCCAGTCCGACATATACAATATTAATATAATTTTTTTTTAAAGCTTAATAAATTACCTATTGAAATAGTTAATCAGATAGTGACATATATTGTAAGAATTGTGCATTTCTTTATAAAAGCATGAAACTTGGCATAAATGTTTAAAATTAAATACTGATTATTTTAAGATATGGAACCATGTCACCGTCAATCATCTTCAAGGTCAAACAAGGTCATTTGGGGTCATCTGAGGTCACTTACCTTTCTGTTGATAAATACATCATCGTTATGCATTTTAATAACCTAATTTGGTACCCTGAGTTGATATATTGTTGTATATGATTAATACGGACATGATAATTAAATTAAAATATACTCCTGTACAAAAAAACCCATGTTCACATTTAGTGGGCCTATACGTATAAAATGTTCTACTTACATTAACAGTGTGTATGAGGTCAGTTTTTCCTTGATACCTGAGGTGAATGAAAACTATCAATCTTTTCTGCCCTTACTAATATAAGACCTTTCATCCTATAGGTAAGACCCAAATTATTTTGTTTTGCATTGCAAAGGAATTCCTACTAGGATGACAGTGTTTTAAGACTTACAATCATTGAAGCAAAGAAATGTATAGGAGTATATTAACCAGTTATAATGCAAATGATCAGTTTCCTCCACTTATAATGACCCTTGTGTTTTAACTACACCCGCAATTTGACTTGTAGCATTGACAGATATGTATGCCCAGTGAGTGTGCCCCCCACACAATTTACCTCGAAAAAGTTTAGATATTTGAATGATCTGAACCGTTGGCCCTAATCCATGTGTACCAAATCTTACGTGCAAATTTGGTCGTATCTGTAAGAAATTTGCAATTTTGTATTTTCTGTCCATAGACGGACAGAAATTACAGCACAATAGCCTATGGGATTGTGGGAAACAAGCATTTGCTCAAAACAAAACCACAAGCTCGGGATCAACTCAAATTGTGTGAATAAGCTTTACTATGTGAATAAAATGGAAGGTGCTGCTCTCTAAATGTAAACGAGTGAAGATTTCACTCCTTAAAGAAACTCTTGTAAACCACTCCAAAACCAGTGGTTTGTACTTAAAGAGGGAATTTCCACACAAAAGTGCAAAATCACTCCAAAAAGAGTGGATTTCCACTCGTTTGAGGAGTTAAATGAAGGACAACACTTTTGAGGAGTTAAACGAAGGACAACACGATAACCAGTGGAAATCCACTCTTTTTGGAGTGATATTCACTCTTGAGTGGAAATTCGCTCCTTTTTTAAGTACAAATACTCATTTTGAGTGGTTTGTAAGAGTTTCTCACTCTTTTGGGGAGTGAAATTTTCACTCGTTTACATTTAGAGAGTGGAATTACAAAATTCACCTTTATAAGAGGACATTTCCAGCAAAATATGACCCCCCCCCCATTTTTTAAACAATTTTATCAATATATTAATCAAATCTGGAGGGAATAAGCCAAAAGCCATCTTCATGTAATAATATGCTTTGGTATTTTCTGTCGTGCATGGTGACAGATAACCGAGTATGCTTGTTTATGAGGCCAATCAGGACAGCAGGCAAGTTCAAAACTTTTTTTTTTGGTTTTCTTTTCTTTGTTCAATAAACCTTCGAAATGTGCTCGGTTGGTATTCTACTATTGCGCTATTGATTACTATTGATTACTATTATAGCGTATACAATAAGAATACAGAATATCCATGTACTTGTTGAGAACGGTTCCAATGATCCTTTTATTACTGAGCATTGGACAACTCCTGTTCTCTCTACCTCTGAAATATTTCACCACCTTATTTATTCCAATATGGCCGCTTCAAATAAATAACTGATTATAAAGAAACTACACTGTTTCATTTGGGCGCAAAGGCAGCCAGTTGCCAACTAGACTGTCCTTGCTACTTATCCTAGCAGGCGAATATCCACCAATCTGTCCCAAAAAATCCCAAACAGCCCTTGTTCCACTGTGGCAAAGTGTAATCAAAACAAGCCGGGCGGTATCATGTGACTCTTGTGATAGATGGATCCACTGCAGATGTACATCTGCAAAAATATCACATGACTTCTATGATAGGATTGTAGCCGAGAATATTCCAATTTAATTTTACATGTAATGAATGTTCACTCCGGATCTTGCCATTTGATTCATGGAACAATTATGAGACCTTCCTAATTACTCCATCACAAAATAAATCTGATGAACAAGTGATATTCATATGATTGTTTTAAAAAGAAGGGGATTAATTTTTTATTCACATTAATATAAGGTCAATTAAATCCAAACTCTCAGAACTTAGGCCTTTTAGCACAGTCATCTTCTGCTCTGTCATGCTAATCTCAGAGGGACAGGGCTGGATAATTCAGGTCACAGACTCTGAGATTGGGATAGAAGGGTACTCTGTATTGAGAAAAGAGCTGACAGAGACGGAAATGGCGGTGGTTTTGTGTGTATCATATTAAAAATCATCTTTAATGTAAATTGATTTGCAGGATTCAGATGTGAATCACTGTGGATTGAATTGCTGTTGCCAAGAACTAAACCAATCATTGTTGGTGTGTTACCGTCCCCCTAAGGATTATACTGTGTAGATCATTTGGGAAAATGTTGTTTCGAGAATACGATCAGTTTGTGAAGTCATTTCCTTGTGATTGCAACATTGATTTGTCTTAGCACCACAAAAAATGTGGCATTATTAAGGAATATATTGAACATGTTGCGTATGTTTGACTTGCAAAATTGATTAACGAACCACTAGAATCTCTAAAACAAGATCTAGTGCTCTCGATCATATTGTGTGCAATAATAAGACAGGATTTGCACACAATTTGGTACTAAAATAATGGCATTGAGTGACCATCTCCTGAGATATTGTACCGTAAAGTTGTCAAATGCCAGATCAAAGGTCACAACACCGTAGGATTAGATCCTTAAAAAAATATCTGTGAGGCACTGCTGTCAGCTCTTTCATCTGCCGACTGGTCAAATGTGTATGTAGCGATGTTGACAGAGCTTGGAGTGTATTTAAAACTATATTTTTTCAAAACTAATTGATTCCGTGCTCAATTACGAAGTAGATTAAAAGCCCACACTGAACCATGGATGACCAGTGAGATCCTTGATGCGATTAAAGAAAGGGAGTCAACTTCTCGATAGATACAAAAAAACCATAAACAAACTGTTCTTTTTACAGAATTTGGTAAGATCCGCAATAGAGAATTCAAAGGAGAGGGCTAAGTCAGGCTTTTTTTAGGGAAAAAAAGTGAAGAAAATAAAATCTAACCCACAAAAGTTATGAGGCATCTCAAAGCACTTGGTTATATAGTACAAAAACCAAAGAGCAGTCCGTGTTGTCCTTGAAAAAGATTGGTGACAAAGGTTGTAACTAAACAAACTGTTGCCAATTATATCAAATACCTTTTTTTACCACTGTTGCTAGCACGTTGGTCAGCAAACTGCCTTTTTTTTTTTGCCCACCCCCCCAACCTCGGGGAAATTTGTTGTGGAATCTCAAACTTTTCTGGATTATCATAAAGATCTGGGCGTCAAGAATTATGTTTTCCATTGTTCCTGTTGTCAGTGATTTTATTTTTAAAGAATGCGTTCACTCAATCCCAACCAAAAGACACGGGGCTTGATGGAATTCCTTCACGATCTCAGCGATGGTGCGATGCTAAAAAATCAACTAACCCATATTGTGACATGTTTCTATTATCATCACCGTGTTCCAAGGGATTTTAAATTGGCCCGTGTAAGACATTTTTAAAAAAAAATAGTCGGTCAGGTCGGTAATTACCGACCGTGAGTTATTTTTATGCGTAGCCTCAAAAATACTGGAAAAAGCAGTGTACATTCAACTGGAATCTTATTTGAAAGAAAATAATTATTCATATGATTTTCCCAATCTGGGTTTAGAGGGGGTTTCTCAACTGACACTTGTCTGATTCATCTACTGATTACATCCAAAATCAAATGTCTAATGTAATGACACAGGTATGTGTTCCTGTTAGATCTCCAGAAAGCATTCGACACTGTTGACCATTGTTATTCTCTGCAAGAAGCTTCAGGCAATGGGTGTTCTCAGTGGATTGTTTTTAAATCTTATTGAAATTGCAGAACACAAATGGTAATGTGAATCAATGTGATTCTGATTCGCTCACTCTGTCTTGCGGGGTCCCTCAGGGGAGAATTCTGGGCTTCCACTGTTGTTCTTGCGATGTTAATGATATGGTCAGCGTGTTGACTGCAAACTCTTGCTCTACGCTGATGACCGCGCCTTGCTGGTATCCGATAGAGATACTGATAGTATTGCCTATTAAGCTTGGATAAATAATAAGAAATTGAGACATGAGACAATGGTTATCGATAATAATATCTGTGATTTAGGGGAAACAGAATGCATGTTATTTGTTACTAAACGAAAAATCGCAAAAGTAAAATCTTCAATGTCAACTGTGATGGTAAACCTCTGAATACAAATCTCAGAATGCAAAGTACCTTGGTGTAAATTGGGATGTATCATTAACCGGTTTGAAAAGTTGCTTGGGAAGTTCTTAAAAAAGCTGGTTCTAGGTTATTAAAGTTTTTTGTTATAGGTATGCGGGATGTCTAATAGCAGAACACGAAAGTCCTATGTTCCACACTCATCTTATGTCATTTTGATTATGCATGTTCGGCTTGGGTTTCAATGCTTCCTCAATATTAAAAAACAAGACTTCAAACAATGCCAAAAATAACAATTGGTTAGGTTATCTTAGAATGAGCATCACGCATTGTGGTGTCAAAAAAGAATAGGGATAAAATTGCGTTTGTTGTCTGTGAGGGATAGGGTAAGTAACTCAAACTAAATTTAAACCAGGTTTTCAAAATATACAATGATAGGTCACCGGAATACCTGGAGTGCAAATTTCAAACGTGTGTCTACAGTTATAAATACAGTACCAGGGGTAGCCTACACAACTTTACTCTGCAAGAACTTTATTGGCCAAGTAGAATTCTTTCCTTTATACTGGTATTCAACAATGGAACAGCTTACCAAAGGTTATCAAGACAGGGAAGAAAATTGTTTCTCAATTCCAAAAAACTGGCGTTCAATAAAAATCTGAGTTGTTTGACAAACCTTGGAGATGAATTGTGATCTGGTAGGTTATTAAAAAATTTTAATATGTCTCTTTTTGGTTGCTTTCAGGTATCACATACATGGCAATTACTTGTTATTTAAATATTTTAATTTTTGGTTGTTGCTTGTATTTGTAAGGTTTTTTTGTTCTGCCGGCTGGTCTCATTTGTCCCATTGCGTTTTCCAATGAGGGCCCCAATGGAAATAAAGCCTCCTTATAAGAGGCCTTTTGGGCTACCCTGAGTACTCAATGGTTTATAATCTATAGCTTAACGACAGCGTCAAAATTTGAACTGGTAATTTAGTTTGTGAATACTTAATCATTATTCTTACATTATTGTTTTATCATTTATGTGATGATTTTAGATTTGAAATCTGTGTAGTCCTGATGAAAAATATGAAATGAAATACAAAAAACCCCAAAAAAGTTGCAAATACAGAGATATGGATCATCAGAAAATCTCTTGGGGCCTTTGAATGAAGAAGACCGGTTTATGATTAAGTCGAAATGTATGTCACAAATAGATCGATGAATGTTTATGATGTGTTAGAGTTATTCAACCTGGTGGTTCCTGGTAAAATTTTAATAAACAAGGGGAGCAATATAGGACCTACCTACCTCGTATTTATTTATAAGATTTTTTCAAAACAATGCACCATTGTGCGTTTCTTATCTGCATTTGTCACCTTCCTACATTCCCCGTTTCTTTTTAATGAAAATCCCAAATCCAAAAACCCAAATCAAGTTCATAACATAGCAATTCATTTCTAAACATGTTAAGAAATTCGGAGGAACGCTTTGAAGACTATAGCTTTGGTTTTTCTTCGCATGTTTATGTTATTGCGACCATATTTGATCTTCAGCTTACATTTTGCTGTAACTTAAAGGTCTTGTTCCAATTTTTATGTCAATCCATCGGGTTGTCTACTTAATACGTGAGCCTGGTACTTGCATAAACTCATCGCCAAGATCATGGAAAAACAAAACTTGTGGTTGGTTGGTATCTAGAAATGATTAATGAACTTGTCTTGCAACGTCCTATTATTTTACTGTGCTACAATTAATTGGTTAAGCATTAAAATAGCAGTATTTTGCCTCTATCTTGAGAAAGAAATGGATTAAAAAGACTGAAATTAAGGATGAAAAGAGCAGAGATACGGCCTCATCGAAAGTGAGAAAATTTCCAGGTACGTCGGGGTCCAAAAAACGAAGGAATGATAATATGTGATTTGAGCTGATTTGTTTTGGAAAAGTGCTTTAAAAAGCCTTATAAACAATCAAATATGTGTCATAAGGAAATTGCCTCCCCAATTAAACCTCTATGTAAGTGACTAAGCTGAAAACTGTTAGTTTTAGGGTTGGTGTTACAGCACCCTGGGTTGGGGTTCATAGTGTTACGAAATTAGGATTCCTTATACCAAGCTGATGGACCTTTAAAAAATGCCTCATTCACATATGCATCTTACATGTATCAGTCAATTTGACTGGAAAACCTGGCAAATCGACCAGAATATAGTCAATATTGCAAGACTCTGGTCACATTAACCGGTTTGAGTCTCAATTTGACTAGAAAACAGTGTAAGATCCTATTTACTCGACACCAAGTCAAAAGTGACGAGGCATTTTTAAGAGTATGTTATATGGCACTCTGACTCTCCATAACCTTGTATTGTTCATTAGATATTTACAACGGTCAGAGGTAGAAAAATAAAGTGCGCCCAATGGTTGACATGGCACCATGTTTAAAAGGCTAATAGGAGCCAACCAGTTTGTGGAATGTGTAGACAACTTTGTCAAAACCATTATAGACTGAAACAGTTGAAACATGTTTAGAATTCAAATTTCTCTTTATGTGTTTACGAATCATTGATTTGATTAAAGCCTTCTTATGGACGACATGCACAAGAGATGGACTATGTAGAAAAACCGTTTTCATGCAGAATTTTTGAAATCTTTGTACTTGCCATGGAATTCCAATGTTCTCAAATAATGATAGAAAAAAACACAGGGTGTCCCAGGCTTATTATATTCGACGGAACGAAACGGGCTCAGTGCGCCAATTGGATTACACGCCTTTATTCTGTGATCGATACATTATACTCTGACGGAATACAGCGTGTAATCCAATGGGTCCACTGAGCTGTTCGTTTCACGATGTAATAAGGCCGTGTTCCAAAAGAATACATGAGATTTAATTTTGACATCAATTTAAAAATATTTTGCAAACATTTTTGAGGGATCATTTTAGGGTCAAAGGTTACATAGAGGTCATTCGAGTTCAATGCTGTACAACCTAGAAAGAGTCTTGGGTCAGTGAAGTGATTCTGTTGGACTGAGTTAATCATCAATATAAGCAATCAGAGAGGATGGAACTAGTGAGCGATGATAAGAAAATTCACAAGCATTCAAGGGGGTAATACGAGTAGAAGAAACATGAATTACATTACCACTAATATGACCTTGGACCTAGATCTGCTATCTCACACCAGACGTGTGGTTTACAAAGCCATTATCAATGTAATTTCTCTGAGGACCACATCCTCTTAGTCATTGTCTCGTTTGGCATAATTAATTTCCAAATTGTATCATTGCGGGCATTAGGCCTAAGCTTAAACACCCATTATTATAAAACACATTTTATATTCATGAAACACCTTGTATATTACAGTAAAGATTATTTCCAAGTTTAATCTGTCTCTTTCATGCATATGTGGCTATTTTAGACCTAGTCTGCATCTTTTAATGTCTTTTTGACCTCATTTGACCGTTTGTGACCTCTAGGTGACATCTGACCTCATTAGGTGTGGTTTTCCATATCCAATTGTTTTCCCAATTTAATTCTCTACCTCTTTCATACATAGTGTGGCTATTTTAGGACCTATTCTGCATCTTTTAATTGTATTTTGACCGTTTTGTAACTTCTAGGTGACATTGAACTTGACCGTTTAGGTGGTTCAATTAAAAAAAGGTCGTTCCATATCCAATTGTTTCTTAATTTAATTATCTACCTCTTCATACATATTGTGGCTATTAGACCTATTCTGCATCTTTTAATGTATTTGACCTTTTTTATAGACTTTAGGTGACCTTGAATACTGACGTTTAGGTTGTTCCAATAAACAGGTCGTTCAATATCCAATGTTTCGTAATTAATGCTCTACATCTTTCATACATATTGTGGCTTTTAGATCCTATTCTGCATCTTTTAATGTTATTTTGAGTATAATGTGACCTTTTGTGCCTTCTAGTTGCCTTGAACTTGAACTTGGGGCAGGTGGTTTCTTATTCCAAATTGTTTTCCAAATTATATTCTTCCTGTACTCTCTGCCAAATTTGATGCTTTTATAACAAAATGCACAATTGTTACCACTATCTGCTTAACTATAAGGGGAAAATGTGCTCCATTTTTTTTTAAACTGGTTTTTTGAATATTTATAATGCATACCAATGTATTTTAATACATTTAAAAATCACATCTAATGTGATTAAAGCCTAAAAGGCCGTCTGTAATAAAAAGATGATTAAGTATTTTCTGTGGTTCACGACAGAAAATTCAAGTACGCTTCTCTGTAAAGCCGAGTAGGGCGGCCGGCACCTTCAAAACCTACTTTTTGGTTTTCTTTTGTATTGTCTAATAACCCTTAGAGACGTTCTCGAGAAGTGTTCGAGCTACGACCAATCAAGTGCAAATTTAGAGAAATTTGTATGCTCAGAAAATCTCGTGTCACTTAAATGTGTTGGAACGTGGACGTTCACAAAACTGACAAAAACGCGAATTATCACTTAACAATTATTGCCGGATAGCCATGTAATCTAAAAAGGCACCCCACATTGAAAATGTAATTTGTCGCCATTTCGAAATAGCTTGTGGGAAGACTTGCCTAACATTATCTGATTGTATACCATACAATTTCTAGCAATTTCAGTCAATTGCCTATACTCCCTTTTTAAGGTTGGATCATTTAGGTTTATCGCTGAAAATATGTATAATGCTTGAGGCAAAATTAGAATTTCCACTTAAAGGTGCTTGTTCCGATCGCTTTTGGGACCCCCTGATTTAACCGGAAGTAGTATAAATTTTGATATCAGGTGAAAGGCCGTATTTTTCTCATTGTTGTCCTGAAATTTCAGCTTTCAAATCCATTTCTTTCTCAAGATACAGATAAAAAACGACCGTTTTAGTGGTTAACTATCAATATTAGCACAGTAGTGAATAGGGCGTTGCACTATGCAATATCGCATCTAGCATCAAAACCGCAAGTTTGTTTCCCAAGGTACTTGATGGTCAGTGTCAGGCTCTCATATTAAGTAAAGAATACGATAGACAAAAATCGGAACAAGCACCTTTAAAATATAGTACACTACTTTCTTGTCACGCATTGTTACACGTAACTATCTACAAAATCATATATGTGATGCAAATCTTCAGAAATCGGCTTCATTATAGATTAACCGTTCTTCCTATCCAAACGGCACCTCGATATTTGATTGGGCTAAGATCCTTGAACATTTTAAAGTCGAGTTCAATGATTTCGAGAATTCAGTTTCATACGGACCATCCTCGTAACAACAAAGCACAAGGTGAATCTACGTACAAGATCTATAATGCTTGAAATGGAGAATTTTGCTATAATTGGCCCCCGCAAACGATATTCTCGATGGGCAAGATGTTGAAAATGTTGTTTTTCACACAATTATTTGATCAATATGACAATAGTGGGGCTGGGATGTTTGAACATTTACAATATATTGTGGGGCTGGGATGTTTGAACATTTATCGGACAGGTATGTAAAATTCGTCGAATACTTTTTCTGTCAGGTTTGATATTTTTCACCAAACTTCGCTTTAAAAAAATCTATATATTTTGTATATCTTGACAACAATCTCTGAGATATTGGTTATGAAATACGCGATAGTTAAGTTTGTATCATGATTCTAAATGTCATATAGGTACTTTCAGAAAATCAGTTTAGAACCACGTGACCCAGTAACGGTCCTTTCCGTTCAAACTTTTGGGTCATTTGAATACAGACATAAAAGACATACTTTCATAAATGCAAGTCTCTTGAAAGTTGTTTTGTATGGCCCGTTAGTTTCCCCCTAACATACTCATAAAGTATTGACGAAATAGGCCAGGGTCATGTTTAAAGAGCTCACATCATTAGCTTAATAAGGTGTATGTAGGTTATGGGTATACTTGATCATCAAAGTGTCTATCTAGTATAAGACTACAAATGTTCATAATTTTTTATTAGGTTTGACTTAGGTAAGGGATTTCGATTATAGTAGATAGGTTGAGACATAATTTCACCGTTTATCTATTTAAGAAAACTAAGAGGTTGTGTAGCAATAGTAGCACCGATAGAAAAACACACAGACCGGGCTTAAATGCTTCATAATCAATTGAGAAAAGTTAGGTATTTTTGAAATAAGCTATTTTGAGAATTAGAATGTCAAAGGCTGATCAAGTCCTTCAAACAGGAGGCACCGCAACGTGTTTTGCCTCTCAGCCAACCCAGATAGATGATATTGAATGGGGCTAAAAGGAATTAAGATATATAAGATTTGTTGCTTTGCCTACACAATCTCGTGCATATTGGATGGGCCACACTGCGATATAAAAAAATTGGACTGCTCCTCCATTAGGACACGATTATAAGGCAAAACAACAAATCCTGTCCTGTTATTTCATTCTTATTTGTTTTGATTGTTTTCATCACCAAAACTATTTTCATTTCGAATTTATTAGTTAATAAGGCAAAAAATTCCCCACCTACAAAATTGAACCAACCAGTACTAGCGTGCACACCAGCGCGTTAACACGTCCGTGACGAATATGTCTAATATCGTTATATTAGATGGGAAGAACCAATCATATTGCGTGGTTTGCGTACTAAAACCCGCCCACTGAAAGAATATTACATTTAAACAAAAACTCCACACGTCCGATTTCTACTGCTTTTAAAAATTCATGATTCATTGTATTCTGACTGGTATTCAGTTATTATGATTGAGATACTTTTATCCTTACATTATCTATCTCAAAATAGGAGATCATTTTCGGTGTTCAAAACACTAAAAGTAGATAAAATGAGCATAAAGGTCCGGTGTTGATTTGACTATCCTCATGTCAATTGGATGCGGCAGTTGCAAGTTTGCCGCCGGCATCCACTACTCAAAATTTAATACTGCCCATCATCACTTCTGTCGACATGGCCATATGGACGTAGCATATAGTAATCAGTCTTAGCTCTTCATCTGAATCATGACATGCCAACATTACGTTGAAAACCCCTGTGGAAAATCGCTAATACAATCAGTGGTGGGTTGTTGATGTATTACGTCAGGTGCATACTTGACATTGTCAATCGTCAGATTTAACTGAAATTTGAATTATATGGAATGTATTGTATCAAATACATTATTAGCTGGCGGACACAAAATACATGAGCTATTCGAATTGTTAGAGAACCGTCTCCCCTAAAGGTTTCTGGTTAGACGCCGGGACTAACCAATATGCTGAATCGGAAAATTCAGAGAAAAATATAACTTTGAAAAATATGAAAGCTGTGCCGGAGAACCCTTTGTTGCGTGTAGCCGCCAGGAGAGGGGTACAGTTTCCTATGGGGGTCAAATATTTGAGACTGCGCTAATCTATGAAATCTAGCTCCAAGATTATTTCGCTTAGTTACTAGGAGCCAAAAGGTAATTGGGTTCACATGTGTGCGGTGCTTCCCTTCCAAGATAGTTTGGGAAAATAGAGCAAGGTCATTTGTTTATTCAAGAAAGGTCACAATTGTTACCAAGATTTCATTGTAAAAAATATAAACAACATATTGAATGATACTGATTCAAAATATTGCTTTTTATTTTGCATGGTTGGTTTCCCTTCATAGGGAGGGGTATAATGTCCCCATCCCATAGAGTCCTACAAGGCATTTTGTACACCTTCCATTATAACACAAGGAGATTCCGCAAAGTGCAAAACGCATTCAATATTTGGATTCAGTATCATTAAACTTTAAAAAAAATAGTTTTTTAAACAAATCTGGGTATTGCAACGGGTGACCTTCTTGAATCAACAAATGACCTTTAGCCTATTTTCCCAAATATCTTGAAAGGAAGCACCACAACACTCGTGTGACCCAATTGACTGTTTTACTTCTGCTTACCTAAGAATAATTTGAGCTATATTATATTAGATTAGAGCAGTTCAAACATTTGACACCCACAGTAACTTTATCCCTCTCCTGGGGCTTCACCCAACAACGGGTCCCCGGCAGACTATCATATTTGCAAAAGTTATATTTTTCTCTGAATTTTTCCCGTGTTCAGATATTGGGTCCCCAGTCGTTCGTCTACAAAAACCTTCTGGGCTGATGCGCTATTTCCATTGTCCAGCGGCAATAAGTCTTCCACTGGAAGGATTATCCAGGTTGAATAATCAAAGATACAATATTTGACCTCAAGTATCTTGAGGGGAAAAGTAAATGGAAATTGTCAAAGAATATTCTTAATCTTGGAAAGTGTATACGCTGTTTGCTTCAATTCACTGCAAAAACTGCGAGGTGTTAACTTGACACCCATGGTGTTAATTTTTAATGTTTAAACCCTCCTGGATCATGAATGACTGCACCTATGGGTTATATTTACATCATTTCGATGTTAAATATACCACCATATTAGTCTGAAAAACCAAATAAAAAGTAATATCAATGTTGATATGCCAGTGCTTGGTGTTCAATTTTATACCACATGTCGTTTGAATTATTTTTTAACACCGCCGGTGCCAAATTGACACTACTGATGTTACTTTAAACCTCGGTTCCTCCTGGAATCAATACGGGACTGCTCTCCTGGTTATAAATTAACACCAACTTTTGTGTGACAAAGTATTTGATTTTGTTATTTGACATCGCCATGGTTTTGGTATGTCCATGTTAATATATTGACATTGTCATGGACTGCATATTTCGGTCACGTCTTCTTGAATCATATTCTTTACTCTAACCCATACATGTATAATTGGACGACCTATTTGGGACTGGAGTCCCTATTGTAAACTCAAGTAGATTATAATGATTAACATATTTTTCACATAAAAAATTAAAAAAATATTTTTGTTTCCTTTTGGGGTGCTAAATGGTCATTTGAAATCCGTTTCTCTTATATTTTTCTGCTTATGTACATGTTTATTTTTTCCTTTCTTTTTTCCTTCCTTATGTTGGTTTTGATTGTTGTAATAATTTTGTTGTGATTTTGTGATTTTTTTGATCATAAAAAACACACAAAAAAAACATATTGCAATATTTTTGCAATTTGTTGATTATATTTCGTTATTGTAATTCAACCTCGTGCACCTCTGTACTTTTCCGAAGGTACTGCATTGAATGAGGGGCTTGCATTGGATGGAGAATAGAATTGTTCCACGCGGGTTGGTACATTTGCAGGCCCGTACGCAGGGGTCGGGGTGTGCGGTCTGCACCCCCCAAATTCCACAAAAGGGCAAAGGTCCCTTTTTACTGATTTTTGTGATACAAAAGTCCAAAATTTTAGAGAAATTTGACAAGAAAGTCCACTTTTTTGGTGATAAAGTTCAACAGTCCCCAAAAAGGACATTTTTAGAGTTAGTCCACTTTTAGCCAAAAAAGGTCCACTTTTCGAAAAAAGGTCACTTTTTTCGAAGTCCGCACCCCCCCCCCACAAAAATAATCCGGCGTACGGCCCTGCATTTGTGACCCCACTTGGCCCTGCTCCCAGTTGGAATTCAGCAGCCTTGAATAAGGCAGGGGATATGTCTTTCCGTCACGGCTGCTGAATTCCAACTGGATCAGAAACAGTGGGGTCACAAAATTACCACGCCCTTCCATCCACGCTAAATCTATTGAAACATGTTGTCTGCTAGGCAGAAAAATAAATTATGTAACTTATAAACCATTCAAGCAGGGGCGTAATGGGCCTCCGCTCTGAGGGCAAATTTCTTCAAGTCTTTTTTTGGTAATTTTCTCCTCTCAGGGGGGTCAAAGGCCAATTTTTTTCCGCGGTCCAGGGCCTAAAAACGGCTGATTTTAGGACATGACTTTTGCAATTTTTTTCCCGACCAAATTCGTTACGCCAGGCCATTCCAAGTCAACGTAAACGCACACTGCATTTACTCTCAAAAAAATTCTGACTAATCATATTTGCTTTAAAAATATAATTCATAGTAATTCAATGTAACAGGAGAGTTTGACCGTTACTGACTTTTGAGACTTGAGTGACCACCCGTGTTTGATACGAGGGAACACAAAAGCCCTTTGTATTCCTTTTTTTACATAAAGGCGAAATTATCTGTTCATTAACATTTTTTGTTGGGGAAATCGAACCAATATCTCCTTCCTCTCCCCAAATAATCGACCCTGTCCAAAACTTTTCCTGCGGTGACACGATGGGTTGATTCTACTATAGTTGACATGCTCATTTTTACACCGTTTGGTGTACATCATAAATGATACAAAAACTTGATGTATTTTGATGGATTTGGTTTACTTTTGTGGTATATAATACTTACATGTTTATGTGACTGAAGCGCTTCGATCGGCGGATGTAATAAATAATAAGAGAATATAGGTATGGTTTGGGGAACCGGTGTGAAAGCAGATATAGTCCGGCGGGAGCCACAGTCCGGGGCTCCATAGACGATAACGGAGTAAAGCGTGAAACTAATGTTGCGTGAAGAGTCAACTGAATCGATTGCCCTATTGTTCACCATTGTTCCCGGACTATGAGTACGCCGGACAATAATTACTTCTATACCTGTGCTCTCTGTACGAGGATTTGAAAACAAGGCGACGGCATTAAGTCAGTATTTGTATATTCTTTCCCTTTAGCAGTTAGCATTTGTATAATACCAGATAAACTTAGATATTAACAGTTTGCACACCCTGTATAATGTTAAAGTTATATAAGCGAGACCAAAACATACAGGCTCTACACAGAGTATTTTTCGATGATCTGCCTCAGATATCTTACCTATAGTTGACAAATCTAACGTCCTAATAATTGGTCAACGTCTCAATGAGCATAGGAAATGGAGACTAGGTGATAACTTCATCACTGAGGCTAATTGTTATAAATATCTTGGTGTGTATATTTCCAGAACTACAGATACTTCAACATATTGAGGAGGTCATTAAAAAAGGTCATCGTATCATCGCTTACGTTAAATCAATTATTAATGACAAGAGGATTTCATAGGAGTATTATACGGTGACCTGCTATGGAAATCATAGGCATCCCTCAATTAAACTATGCCTGTTCAGTTTGGTTTTGTAATGCCTTTTACCATGGATAAGCTCGAAAATCTGCAGTACCAAAATGGCTAGACTCATTCTTAAAGCTCCTAGGAATGTAGCTAAAGAGCATTTATGGCCGATCTAGGCTGGCAATCTATCTCCTCCATGTATGACTCGATGCGTACTTTAAATACTTTAATGTCTAAAAAATATGGAAAATAATCGCTGGCCTAGATTAATGCTTAATGCATTCTTTTTGTTGGACGACAACCTTAAATGGCCTGGCTTGAGAAATGGTTATTTTCAAACTGTACTTAAAAATGCCTAATTAAGTGCTGTTTTCAATGCCGATCCAGAAGTTAATTCATCATGGCCAATACGAGTTAAAAAGGTCATTGTTAATATGGGATCACACCAATTGGTACAATAGAGAGCGCAATGCAATCAGCTTTAATGAATTATATTAATGTTCAAAAATTCCATCACTGGAGCCCCTATTTACGTGTAGTAAAAATTTTCTTAGGTGTAACTTGAAACTCAAGGCTCGTACAAACACACACTGATTTGGAAAGCAGAAAAAAAATAGGTCTAATATGTTTAGTCCAGGCCTTGTGCCTATGTAACAAGATCAAGAAAAAACTATGTTCACTGATGTTCGATGTGCCTATTTTACAGCCTATTAGGAATGAAAATTTCAATGATATCCAGAGAGCGACGTAGTCAGATGACCTTTAAACTGTTCTGGGGAAATCTTCATTAATGGTAATATTGATATTAAACATCACTTGTTGTTTGATAACATTTCCAAGATAACTGTCAGGAAAATATATTCGACAATGCTGCAAAGCATATCTTGTATCTGCATGGAAAACTAGATCAGCTCTAAGAAATAACGGTCGACTAGTTTATTATGTTTCTTTGGAAGATTGTTTCACACATACTCGCTTGTGTAAAACCTTTTCCCATGATTTGTGATGTATTTCATTTGTATATCCTGATTATGTTTTGTCTTTAGTATTCTTGTTTTATGATGGCACCACCAGGTAGGTGTGTGCCACTGTTATGAAAGTGTATCCAATTAAAAAATAAATAAAAATAAATTAAATAAATCTTGTTAAATAATAGTGTGTCTCAATCACATATACCATAATGTATAACAGTGGATAACATATCGAAATGAAGATGAGGGTGTTCAAGCACGCATCCTGCCTTAAACAAGCAAGACGATTTTGAAATAGAAAAGGCGTTTTCTGTGTTTCCCTCGGGTACTTAAGGCGCCCTTTTTCTTTGCCGTCTATGACTTTTACTTGACCGCCCTTTGGAAACCATCTTCTTTCGATTACTCCACAGTTAACAATATTCCATTTCATTACAGCTTTTTCTGGTGGTAATAAGATATGATTTATGTTGTGTGCGTTTTCTTGGAAACGATTGGGATCAGTTATAAAGCTATATTTACAACACACTCAAGGGATATTTTTTTTGCTCACAGCCTTTACAGGGTAATTTCACCAGTTAGGCTTGGTATATTATGCAAAGAGTAAAGTGTGCTTGAAAATTCAACAAAACTCTTGGGCAACGACAGTTATCTTAATCCCTTAAAGAATACATTCAATAACCTAAGCCTCTGTAACGAAGCTAACATTCTCTGTAATATTATAACATCTATTATAAGTGGTACATAGATTTACGTGCGGTTAGGAAGCTAGGTTGTAGTGTACTCAATAAAACGATTTCTATTGTTCATCCAGTAGAGGAGGAGCAGAATATCATAGGGGCCTTAATTTAAGGAGAACCTACAACGAATAATATTAAACAATATCCACTATAAAATAATTTTTGACCACATATCGATTATCATAGAAAAAACGGAATTACATAACCCTAAAAATGATTACAACCTCTAGTCTGACCTGTGCTATTTTAAAATATCCGCGCTATTGTATAACGTGTTATGCGATATCTGACCGGCACGTTTAGGTCATATGCCATAGGAAATACCCTTATGAAAGCATCATGTGTTAAGATGTGTGACGCTACTGTGCCGGCCGTATCGCATTAACACAAAACATATCCCATATACATTAGGCGAATTTTCAAATAGGCGCAATGGTCAAACAAATGCTTTTAATTCGTTTTATGGTTAGTATAATTCCGTTTTCTCATGAAACCACTCCATATGTGTTCAATAATTGTTTTCATAGCGTATATTGGGTTAGTTATTTTTGATGCAGGTTCTCCTTTAAGGAGTTCGTTTACCTCCCACTACAGAAAAGGTTTGACACCTTTGGTAGTTAGTATGGACCCTCTACATCAATGCTAGGTAGGTAGTACTCTCAAATTGTGGTATCACTTTTTCAATAGGGGCCAATTTAAGTTTACACAGGGGTCAAACTTTTAAAATGCCCCAATCATGTTGAAATGTATGCCATATTGTCCATCTAATCATAAGGATTCCAAAAATGTATAGTTTGTACCACCTACGACCATTGGTTTTGGAGTTATAAGGTAAAATGGTAAAAAAGGTCAATTTCAATTTGTACAGGGGTCAACATTAAAAGTTAATATGATTATATTTTAAATACTTGCAAGTTATTGCCTGAGGTTGGAGGACTCATAAAAGGTATAGTTTGTATTATGTTAAATGCTTACTTACGGAGATAAGGGTCAAAGAAAGTCAACACCAATTGGGTATGTTGACCTATGACATATTTGTCCCATAACATGGTAACTATGCATTGCAGATGATACAAACTATTCCTTATTTGACTCATTAAGCTAGATGAACAACTTCTATCATTTTCAACAAAATTGGAGCAACTTCCGATTTTGACCCCTGTACAAATAGAAATTGACCTTTTTTACCATTTTAGCCATTTTACCCTCTAACTCCAAAACCATTGGTCATAGTTGGTACAAACTATACATTTTTGGAATCCTTGTGACTAGACGGACAATATGGCATACATTTCAACATGATTGGAGCATTTTAAAAGTTTGACCCCTGTGCAAACTTAAATTGAGAGTACTACATACCTAGCGTTGATATAGAGGGTCCGTACTAACTACCAAAGGTGTCAAACCTTTTCTGTAGTGAGGGGTAAACGATGATGTTTGACCTGGGTCCTAGCTCCTCCACTAAAGATGAAATCACCGATGTAGCTCACACACTAGATAACTTTCTGAAATACTTTTATTTCTTCACACTTGTATAACAAAGTTAAACCGATGGTATATATATAACACACCTGGAGCATATCCATTCTAATCACTTTGACGGATGTAACGTGGCCCCTAACCCCTTGTACAGGGCAAGTGTCCGAAACCGGCTCCTTCTCTATTGTTGAGCTTATTTCCACTTCCAGCGTCAACTCATGCTGAGGGGTCTGCTATCGTCCAGAAGTATATAATTAAAATTGCGGGGAAAATGTTATCAGCAGCTTTCACTTGTGGTTCTTATAACTTGGACAAAAGATTTGCATGGGTGTTTTTCTTCTTCATTCAAGTTCCTTAGGTAGGTATATATAATCTCATGTATACGCAAATAAATTCTATTTTGGGTGCGCCGTCCAATCACATCTTTTTCCCACATGAAAGCCAACTTTAGGAAAGTGTAAACCATTTGTTTTATAGTCCTGGATAAAGTTCCTTCCTGTAATGAATTGCAATGGCGATGTTTAGTAAATTAATCACGCAGATGGGTGCAAGAAACTCGATTTCAAATGCCCATACAATCAATGAAAACATGTTCTTCTGTTGACTAAATAACATTTACAATTTTCCTCAGCGCAAATTAGACCAATTAAATTGGAAGTTTTTTCATATAAGGCCACAAATTGAAGTGAACGACGGATATTACGGGGAATAGTATGAGGTTTGGGAAATAATGGCACATTTTCAGAAAATACAATTCTCTTCATTTTGCTCGCAAATGGTAGTCCTAGGCCATTGAAGAATAAGAAATATATTTTTACACATAAAAATAACCTATCCAAAAGAAGTAGGGACATTAA
The DNA here is from genome assembly GCA_023653785.1 of Ophioderma brevispina. Taxonomy (NCBI): domain Eukaryota; kingdom Metazoa; phylum Echinodermata; class Ophiuroidea; order Amphilepidida; family Ophiodermatidae; genus Ophioderma; species Ophioderma brevispina. Next base: position 105,664 of record JAMKCH010030695.1, on the reverse strand, counting down.
TAAGAGGCTAAAGACATGCGGTAATTTGTAGGCTACTTTTAAGTTTCCTTAATTTAACAATTCAATCTGACTCAGCCACCAGACATGTTGGTGACAAGATCATACCTTCCAGGACTACAAACATACAAAAGCTGTCAATCGATCCAAATTTAGCGATTGCACAGGGATCATTGACCGGTGAATGTATTGTAGTCTGGAATGCGTCTATCTTTCCACCAACATGGCTGGCCCTATTGAATACGGTCTATAGATATTTGACATCAATGTTCACAACGCAACTTAGCACCTGGTCTACTGACTGATCGAGTGCGAGGGACATCACCTACAGCTACAACAACTTATTCAATGGGCTATTATCGCCTGATTGAGCGCGAATTTTAAAAGCACAAGCCCAACTACAGGTGGCTCCCGCATACCGCCGGATAGCGCTTTGTTCTTTCCCGGTGGTGATGTCACATGCACATCGTCTATACAAAAAATTTCGCTTCAAACGTTCAAAGAAATACAAATACCATTCCTTTGTATTATGTCCTTGTAAGAGAAGATGGCACAATATAATAGGTCACTTTCCACATGTCCGACCAAGGTCTTCTGGTCCCCGATATTGATCGCAGTGGGTATCGGTACATCGACAGTCGCTTCCTACCTCGTAGTATAATACCAAAGACCAAGGGGGTGAAACGCATTCCAAACCCTCGTCCGTGCTGGGCGCTGCCATTTTGAATATTGCACGGATAATTATCAGTTTGGGTGCTCGTTACACACATACTTTCAATTCGATACAAACAATCCGCCAAAATAATCAGTTGTTGGATGTTGGGTGCTATTGGGTGGTTAAATTGTGTCCTACCCATGACCACGCAACGAATGAAATGACACATCAGTCGTCTTGATTTAAATAAACCACCTCATTGAATACATCCTTTTTCACCTAAGCTCGCATTGCATTCTGAGAAAAAAGAGTACTGCGCCAATGATCCGGTACACTATTATTTACACTGCCACCTCTAACACATACATTAATTTGCATCACTACCGATTAGTGTATGCAAAGCGGCACCCCCAGTATGTGGAAGCAGCGGAGGCAGCCATTGCTTTCCTATTGTTGGTGATCTATTTTTCTTTGTGGCGGCAAAACATGCGAGAAGATTAATTTCTAAAGATTACGTACCCGTTTGCCTCTCTATCTATATAGAACCCCTTTGCCAAGACCACCTCCACACGGTCATTTGCTCATGGTACCAGACTAGTGGACAGATCTTTCCAACTTTGAAGGGAAAGGTCAATTTCATGATTTTGAGGTAAAATTCCATCCATATGTTTTGAATTTAAAAATCTGTTTGGGGTAATTTCGTGAATACACACTTTTCTTCACGATTTTTTCCCGACAATCCTCTACCTTTCTAATATTACTTAAAAACTGAGGGTCTAAGCTAAATGAACGGACAGTAGTTAGAGGACGGGAGTACAGTATTTCCAAAATCACTTAAAATGTGCAACAACCCACCCAAAGTAGCGTAATGCCGTTTTGGATGTTAATAAATCCCAAACGCAAAACTAACGACAACGAAAAGGTTGGCATCACACATTTGATCATTTTGTAGATCTATATTAAAGGAGATCATCACGCGACGGTTGCTTATGTTCTCGCTGGGTTGATGGGCGCAAGCCATGTTGCCAACAAATATTATAAGCAGGTGCTGGGATGGAATGCTTAGAATTTTAGCAGCTTATATAGCGGCGTCTCACAAATGTCAAGTTCTAAGTTTTAAAAAAGCGGGACAAAGGCAACCCGAAACGTTATTCAGCATGTATCTCGAGTAGGCCAGTCATTATTAGAGTCCATCTGCCCCCTGCATACAATCACTTGAAATTCCCCGCGTAAAATCAATGAGAAGTCACTGCATACATTGGAATGACACTATTTTGCTATCTGGCCAGCTGAACGGTGATGGTTACCGGTGGACTTCAAATTGGTTCTACTCTCATTGGAAATCTTAACATTCCGAAGTAAAGGAGGCCAACTCGTTATTGATGAGGTTAATCTGGGAAGTAGTTATTCTTTATTGGGATACTAATCACTGCAGATACGGTCGGTCAAGGCATTTGCAAAACTATTAGACATGTTAGATACTGCAAAAGTTAAATTTACTTTGTTTTGACATCATCGGGGACAAACTAAGGACATTGACGTAGCAGTGGCCGCGATATGGCCGAAACATCACTATGGCCGTGAGATTATCGGCAACATGGATGCGCCCATCAGTTCCCGATTTCATTTTTGTATTTAATTAGCTCTAATGATTTTTTGTAATTCATCATGTTGATAATCGTTTCTTTTAACATAACCCGTTATCACAGATGAACTAAAAATTAGCGTGTTGTTATGTCCCTGTAAACATGGGAAGCTTGCGATTTTGGACGGAATTTTACATCACTACAAACTTCATAATATCTCAGGTATCTAAAAGGACGATAACAAAAATAAATTACTCATAAGAAAGCTAATGAGGTAAAAATTCGGTCAATGGGAAATTCAAGAACTTCCTAGTGTAATTTATTTTGACCAAAAGAGTAGTGTACATGTGAGCGGAGTTTGCGCAGGAGGGAAAAGCTCCTGTTCTGCCTCATCTATTTGCATAATACGGGCGATACGGCGTAACTGCTTTGGCTTGAAATGGGGGTTATAGGGACCATGAAGACGTAGATTATGGCACGCCAGACACGACAAAACCCGTACCAGTTTCATAGCGCCGTGCCGAGTTACCGCGCTCATCTGGTCAGTTTGCTCGCTATCTGCGCGTTTTGCATCACTATACTTCGAGTTTACATAACTATACTGCGAGTGTACATCGCTATACTGCGGTACATCACTATACTGCGAGTGTGCGTCGCTACACCTCGAGTTTCAGCGATACACCCCGAGTTACAGCACCCGAGAATTTTTAAAGCGAACGGAGATTCTTCAGCAATCCGAGAAGTGGAGGAGGTGTTTTGGTCAATTTTGGGGTGCTTATTACGATTTTGCTATGTGTACGTTAATAAATTTAGTGGAAAGTACTCAAAATTTGACAGTTAAAGTGCACTCATGAGAGAGATAATATTTATGTCTAATTACAAAAATTTTGTTAGTTTGCGGCATTTTTATAATTTTGGGGTGCTTCATTTTCGAGTTTAGTAGTGCACATATTATTAATTCACTGAAACGTACTCAAATTGTATATTTAACGGTGTTGCCTACACGCTTATACACCATTCTCATGGTGAATTACAACTCACTGAGAAGTGCTACAGGATATGGAGTCGAGTTTTCTTGGAATAATGTGTTTTATATTAAATGTATTATTATCGTGTATACATGTACATCTGACCACATTGTATGCATCTACATGAATCATATAGTTCACCTTTAAATGTAAATTCCAAACACTTTCCAAGAACATTATAATACACATTAAAATTAGCATTCCTTCTCCAATTGTCCTGAAACCATTCCACTCTGACCTGATTTAAGCAAATTACCTACATGCTAATAGCAGTAGTTATTGATAGTGTAGTGCACCTTTAAATGCAAAATTTGCGAATTTTGCACATATGAATGAATGAAGGCTACAGAGTCATAAAATATTATGAATCAACAGCTCTTAATTAAAAGACATCCCTTTCAAACTGATCACGTTTGCATTCGACATAAATATTTAAAAAATAAAAATGTATAAATCTTGCAGTGCACCTTTAAAATGACAACTTGAGTTACGTTCAATGAATTAATAAACGTGCACATATTAAATTCGTAATGAGCACCCGAAAGGTAGCCAAAAGATTCCCAAAACTGAAAAAAAAATGTCTGTAAATTAGACATAAATATTCAAAAATGTTTATAAATCATGTAGTACGTTTTAAAAATTTTGTCAAATATTTGAAATTGCCGTCAAAATTTATGAACGTACACACATCAAATTGGAATCAGCACCCTAAAATTGCCAACGAGCCCTTCTCAAATTCTCGGGGTGCTGTAAAACATTCTCGGGGGGTGCTGCAGTAATTTCGGGTGTAGCGATGCCACAATAGCAGTTATTAGCGATGTAAACTCGCAGGATAGTGATGTAAACTCGCAGGATAGCGAGGCAAACTGGACACCGCGCTGGGAAAATGGCAGGGGTTTTGTCGTGTCTGGCGTGCCATAGTAGATGATATTACAATAAAATATACTACTTGATTGACAAGGAGACACGTCTCCTCCTAACGGCTTGCATCTGCAGGACAAATGAAATCCAGGCGTGCTAATCCATAAACAAGTGACTCAGTTCAGTGCCTTGGCTGGGAAAATGTTAACAACAGCTGATCATGCAGTTCTGGGTATCATAATCATTCTAAAATACAAGGGGTGTATTTGCTCAATACAATGGTGAATGAAAGCCTTTGAACTGTGCCATGGGAATTGTGATTTTTCTTAACTCGTAGTAATAGTTTAGCTTTCGTGAAAGTACCCTCTAAACATATGACATGCCGTATGGCAGTTAGATTAGATTGATCACAGTACGTACATGTACAAACTCGTATATCTATTAAAATTAAATGGGCCCATCTAATTTTATCTTTAGTGATTCTGGTACAATCAATTATTGGGACCATATGGGCCTGGCAAAAACATTACGCAATATTTGCTTTCACTTCTAAATTATAAACTTGCCAAATAAAGAGTAAATAAATTATGTTTTTACTTTGATTGATGATTTTCCAACGAGTCGTGTATTTAATCCTGTGTATTTTAAGGGGCCAGCACATATCAGAATGAATGGGAGCGTTTTGTGTCATAGCATCCTAAATATCAAGTTATATAGGACCAATAAAAGTATACATTTTGAAAGTAAATGATGCAAGTTAAGGAATGCCCAAACAATGGTGGAATTTTGGTGAAGAGCGAAGTTTTGTAGAAAATCATCAAAACTGGCGACAGTTAGACATTTTCCATTTATTCCGTTAATTTCAAAATAGACAATTTTAAATTGAAGACTGTTAATATCCTGAAACAAATAAATCTCCAGGGGGTGTTTTGTATTTTTTTTAAACTTTATGCTTAGAAATCTGTAAAATATCAGTACTAAAAGTGGCACAGGCCGCTGATATTATATTACTGATATTAATTCGTATACCGATAAGTTTGTACTTGTATATGTTCTACATTGATATTAAGGTATGAACAAAACATTCCCATTTTATTGTAACATGAAGTGCCCCTTAATGTGAACGTGTATGTAATGTACTCCTTGTTTTAGTTAATTATTGACTTCTAGACTATAATTGCCGGGATACTGCCGCGCTTTATAGCTGCCAACATTGATTTGCAAAAGCTGATTTGCCTCGGATTAGCTTCCGTAACTCTATAAATGTTACTCTGTGCATATTGATTACATATTGGCTGCATGGTGTCGCCATTACGCTTATATAATAATGTCCATTCGGCTGTTGTTGTTGTTTATTTGTTATTTTCGCTAAAGCTGTTTCGTAGCTCGCGTTATTTAATGTGTACATTACTTTTGAAACTAAATTTAATTCTTTACTATTAAGACATAGGTTTTGTTTACGATTATTTTGGAGTTATTGTATTCTATCTGTTACAACACCTTGGTCTTTTTTCGTCCTGAAACGAGTTCATATCTTTCATTAATGCCCTATACAGTAAGCAGTCCCTATGGCCATCTGCAAATGATCCAAACTCATTTTTTCTAAAGTTTGACCGAATGAATGGTGTTACTACTTGTTACTGATTTGAAAAATGCCATTATTTCGGAAAGTACCTACTATAATTTTGAGTCAAAACTAAAAAAAAAAAAACAAAAACTTAACTATCGCGGTATTTCATAACAATACTCTCACTGAATTATAATTTAGATATATCGATTATAATCAAGATTCATTTTAAACATATTGGCGAAACAATATCATAAAACTGGACGAATTTTACATTACTGTGCGGTAAATATTCAGACATCCCACCCCTCATATATTTTGATATTTATCAAATATTTGTGTGAAGATAATAGGGCCCGTGTACGAATATGACAGTAGGCAGGTTTAGATGCCATACACGATTGTGGTCCTTGTATGCGTAACGTGGCATTCTTTTGTTCGATCGACCATGGAATAAACAAAATGGTATTTTACGTAGCAGCTCGCGGCTTGGCGCATGGCATCTAAATAAAACTTGTCTGGGGCACGTGGCTAACTGAATAGTACCATGCCCATTTTGGGGACGCTTAGCATTTTAGATCCTTCTTCACCCTGCGATTTCTGATTATATCGAACTAATATTAATTGCAACCCGGGGGTGGGGGAGGGGCACTCAACTTTTTTTTTAGGTAGGGAATGGGCGGCCCCGATTTCCGAACTTGGGACTTATGAACTGATTTTTTCTCCGAAAGTAGGAGCTTGGGAAATGTTTGATAATATGCAGGCTTGGGTGCTGAAATTTGGCTAATTTTCAGCTTCTGAGCCACATTTCTGAAAAGGGAACCTTAAGAACTGAATGATCTTCAACTGGGCTCTTGGGAACTGCTGGAGAGACTCGCAAGGGGTGTCTTAAGGGCCGCACATACCCGTACCTCTTCCAATGTCAGTCCCCCCCCCCCCTGGGTGTAACGATAGATGTCACGATAGCAAGTAAAATGTGAAAATTATGATACTTACCTAAAGTCTTATCTATAAATGTCCTCATATGAAAGGATTGGGCTGATAAATATTTCTTTGGGGTTGGAAAAACTGTGAAATTTCCTATATGCATTTTCAAGTTAAAAAAAAAAAAAAAAAAATTTTTTATATCTAAATTAACAAATTAAAAGAATGTTTTTGTTCGCACGTTGAAGGCATTTCTGTAGTCAAAGACAGGTAAGAAATCTATTTGGGGGTCTTATCTATATGAAGTCAAATTTTTTTGTTTTACATATGGCACATATATGGATGCCCAAAAACTCTTGTTGCAACCTTTAAAGTAAACTTCAATCTCAGTACACTCATTAATAGGCAAGATTAAAATCATGAAGTGATTTGTTTTATTGTTCATTTTTCTCAAGCTTTGATAAATATGCATTGTGCATTTTGGGGTAGGTAATTGTTAAAAGTGGTAAGTTTGAATTATTTCTTAAGATATACTTGAAAACCATACTGTGTAGCGACTTTTAATACATTTGAAGAGCTTATTTCAAAATCGTGTTAAGTCCACCCACCTTCAAAATGAGATTTTGATAAAAGTATGTAATAGTTGGCAAACAGTTTTTAGCAAGTGTTTGTCCCCCAAACTGTGATAATTTTCAAAGAACAGCTGTTCTAAGTATATGTTTTCTTTCAAAATATTTTTTTATGTTAAATACAACTCAATTTCGTGGCAAACCGTGTTAAGTCCATTAAAATAAAGAAGGGTGCCTTCAGAGTAAAATGTTTAAGTCATTGTTGTTACGTACTCCCTATAGAAAACACTTTTAGGGTCATAAGTCAAGACCTAAGCATCAGAGGAAAAGCAAAACATGTTTTTCAATTTCAATAGGAACAATTTGAGCTACAGTTCATAAGAATGTGAGCAATTTTAAATTTACCCATGTACAATTTCTGTTTGCCGAACGTATTTTTTTAAATAATAAATTAAACAAACAGCAAGGTATGCACATTTGGACTTTGTTTATGTTACATTGGACTTGTTTTATATTCCAATATTCGAATTTTAATTTAAAATCAAAAAACTTAAAAAAAAAAAAAAAAAAAAAAAACAATGGGTTTTTTTTTTTTTTAACCCCGCTTTTCCTTACCGGCTCTGAGGTCAAGTGTGAGATCTTCAATAAGTGTGACCTTTAAACTGTAAAATAATGTGGTCAAATGTGTCCAAGTTGTTCAAATATCAACAGTCGAAACTATTGGGCAATTTTAATTTGTCTTAAAATTGGGTAAACCTTACCAAAAGTTAGGCAATAAGTACCCAGCCTAGGGTAAAAAATCACCCCACAAATGTGAGTTTGTCAAATGTGACCCAAACGTTAGTTACATCTTGCCCAATAAGTTTAGAATTTTGTAATTTGAACTCTCTAACGTTTGTAAAGCTATGGCCCAAACATTTTGCAGTAGTATTTTCACGTAACTTTAACTATTGCTATTGAAAAGGACTTTTCAAGAATTGTTTTGAATGTTCTAAGGTGGCTAACTGAAAGCTTTACATTCTTTCTTCAGAAAAATAATCGATGCTCCATTGACCATAGCGTGGGTTTTGTAAACGCTAAAAGCTTGTAATTTAATCTCAACACATTCTATCCCCACTAAGCGGTGGCACTAGGGCAAGCCATAAAGGCCATAACGTAGTGCTGCAACGCGTTGCGAGAAAGTTGCAACGCGTTGCTACATTTCGGCAACGCGGTTGCAAAACATTTCAGCAACGCGTTGCGGTGTCCTCCATCAAAATCAATGAATTTCTTCCTGGTGACTTATTTTCAAAAAATAGAACCCACAACGGTTGCTAGAATACTTTGCAACGCGTTGCAAACCTTCACAACAGCATTGCGAGCTTTCACAACTCGTTGCACAAGTTCGCAACGCTTGCTAAGGTTCACAGCCAGAAGGCCATAACGTATTGCGCAACACGTTGTGAAAAGTCACACGCGTTGCGCAGTTCGGAAACGCGTGGCGACATTTCAGCAACGCTTTGCGACATTTCAAGCAACGCGTTGCGGTGTCGGCCATCAAAATCATGAATGATCTGGTGACGTATTCAAAAATATAAATCTCACAACGCGTTGCGACCTTCGCATCGCGTTGCAAACCTTAACAACACGTTGCGGCAATTACGTATGACCCTTATTGCCTTCACAACGCGTTGTGAAGTTTGCAAAAGCGTTGTGAAGCTCGAAACGCGGGGATGCTTGCAACGGCGTGTGAAAGCAATAGGTCAGAAAGTATTGCCCGCAAACGCGTGTGGATTATTTTTGAAAATACGTCACAGATAATTCTGATTTTATTTTTTATTGCCGACGCGAAACGCGTTGTCGAAATGTCGCAACGCATTCCTACTTCTCACAAACGCCGTTGCGGCAATACGTTATGACCCTTATGGCTTGTGGACCTTCGCAACGCCTTGTAAAGCTCACAACAACGCGTTGTGATCTCGCAAACGCGTGTGAATGTTTTGGCAACGCGTGTCAGTTTCCACAACGCGTTGCTAGATACTTTGCAACGCGTTGTGGGTCCTTTTTTTGAAATACGTCACAGAAATTCATGAATTTTGATTGGCCGACATCGCAACGCGTGCTGAAATGAGTCGCAAACGCGTTGCCGAAAATGTCGCAACGCAACGCGTTGCTACTTCTCGCACTCGTTGCGGCAATCGTTATGGCCTTTATTGGCTTGCCATAGTGGCACACTCGCTGAAAAAAAATACAGCAAGTAAACTTGCCGCGATCCACCTGGCAAGAGCAGTATACACAAGTTTGTTAGTGGCACAGTTGTCAGTTGAAGGGCATCAAAATTTCAATAAATTGTTAATTGGAATAATAAGGAATAATATCTAGAAATGTAGCAGTTTCTGAGAATGAAAGACTAACCAAGGGGGAGGGAAAATGACACAGGATGACATTGGTATGTGACCTTTGACCTCAACAACATATGAAGGAACCCGTATTGCCCTTCGACCCAAGTTAGGTTGTAATCGCACTTCAACTTTCAAAGCGACGACCAGAAAACAAAAACTAACCAAACTGGAACATAACATCAGTTGACCTTTGACCTTGGTCATGACCTTTGACATCATCCAAAAATGAAGGAACCATATGGCACCTCACCCCAAGTCTTGGTTTAAATCGGACTTTAACATTTTCGAATGAGACGCAAAAAACGAAATCATAACCAAAACCTAACCAAACTGGAACTGAACATGACCTAGCTGACCTTTGACCTTGGTCCAGACCTTTGTCATCATCTCATATGAGGAACCCCTTATTGCACTTCAACCCAAATCTGGTTTAAATCGGACTGAAACTTTTTTTGAAGGAGACGGCAAAAATGAAAACTAACCAAAAGATTGGAACACACAAATACACAAAACATACATCATAAATACAGGTGTCTCAAAAAATATTGTGCTCTGATTCTCATGATTTGCGCCCTCTTTGGGATCACTCACCGTGATTTTTTGTAGTCAGCATATGCCATAGTTAATATCTTATTATCTGCAAGAATAAGAAACATCCATCAACAACTTCTGCAAATATCGCCATTGATGAAAGATCATCACCGTTTCAAGTCTGCCAATGGGATTTACACAGTTAAGGTGTGAGGGAAAGGAAAGAAAACTTACGCTGAGGCATTCAGGCCAATAGCTCTCTTATATAATCGTTATATGATAAATGAGACACAGGGCGTCCTTGCGACCAAGATACCCCCCAAAACTATTTGGTATGCCTTTCAGCAAGATCGGAACATTGTTATAGTTGGTCCATTGTACAGGCACATACGCAGAATTTATTTGGGGGTGTGAAACATGAAAGTGGACATTTTTGGGACCAGTGGTCTCCGCTTGCGCAGATACTTGCGTAGAATGCGTAGAAGTGGACCTACACCCCCACCCATTGTCATTTGGGGTTTTTGAACATCTCATCACCAGAAGAAACTTTAGAGTAAATTTTAGACATTTTTCGAAGAAACCAGCAAAAGAGTGGACCGTTTCCATTCAAGTTGTAGCAGCAACTACAACTTAGGGGAAGGCGGACATTAATTATAGAATGCTTCCATTTTTTTAGAAGAAAGCACACATAATTGTTTGCCTGCTCATAAGGATTCCAAAAATGTATACCTTAGTTGATACTCTCTACAATTTATGGTTAGAGACATATAGGCTGAATGCTCAGCCCAAGTTTTCTCCCCTCATTCCTTAACTGTGTAAATCCCATTGGCAGAAGTTAAAACGGCATGATCTTGCATAACTGCCGATATTTGCACAAGGTGTTGATGGAAGTTTCTATTTTTTGCAGGATAAGAAGACAATTGACAAGGCTATATGTTGAGGGCATAAATTTCACGGTTGAGTGATCCCAAAGACGGCGCAAGCCATTAGAATCAGAGCACAATTCGTTTTGAGACACGCTGTACATACATACACACAGACATGCGCACCCTCACAATATCCCCCTCTGCTTTTCAAGCCAGGGGGATAAAAATGACATGCCAAAAAGTTTTTTCTATCTCTCTCTCTCGATCTGGTCCATTTTTGACGTTTTAGGTCCGTATGCACAGAAGAGTTAGACCGGGTCTAAAGTTAGACCTGGTCTAAGTGTAATTTGTCCCACCAGAAAAGACATTTTCCTTTACACTAACACAAGGTATTTTGTATTTATTTTTAAATTTGCATTTAAATCTTTCAAATTTGCTAGTTACTTTATGAAGAAAGTGTGAATAATATCAAATAATAAGGGGCAAAACTATTTTGACTTAGACCAGGTCTAACTTTAAACCTGGTCTAACTTTTTGTGCATACGGACCTTAGTGTTTAGAACTTGTAGTAGTATCAGATCTTACAATGTTTAGTGATAGCATATTATTTATTATTATTATTTCATTTAGGGCGGCTTCCACATTTCAGCCACCGGTTGTTCGCTGGTTGTGCCGGTGTCTTATACTACAGTGTCCGTGTGAATGAGTGTCCTACCACCCATCTGTCTATTGTGTTCTCCATTGAGTGCTGTATGTATCATTTGTTTCAGCACTGTACCCAAATGGCATCGTCTATATAAGGTCACGGTTTATTCCGTACATGTTGCTATGGTAGCTGGGACACTCTCTCATGGGGACACTCAGTTTCTTTACACCGGGTTTTTTTTCAGTTGAAACTGTTTTTTGCTGGTGTCTAAACAATGAAGCGGTTGAACCGCCGTGAACCTCCAGTCAACCGTCGCTTGAGTTTTGAAGCCATTGTTCTATAATAGATATACCACTGTTATGTGATATTTTTACCGCTTCAGTTAAGGTCCGTTCAGACTTCCACTGCACTGCAGTGCAGTACGTTGCATTGCCTGGATACCAGTCTCTGCACATACTGCAATACAGTACTGCAACAAAGTTAAATTCGTTTTAACTTGCATTGCAATGGGTTACATCAAGTTGCAGCAGAAAGTGATCAATAAATCGGCAGTGCAGCAGCAGCACTGCATTACAGTGGAAGTATGAACGAAACTTTAGTCTTAAGGAATAAAGCTGCGGGAAATCTGTATAATAGATTCACTGCAGTTTTATTCCCCCAGGACTACCTGAAGCGGTAAAAATATCACAGCGGTAAATATATTATAGAGCACCGCCATACTGTTATAGTTTTGTTTGCTATTGTAGATTGCATGTTTGATATAAGATGTTTGATATATGCTACTGAACGACTGGGGTAAAGTATTTAAAAACGGTGAAAAGTACATAGAGAGCTAGAGTTCCGTATCATTTTGGAAATTTTGAATTCTTTTTATACTTGATCTGGGCCCCGGGGGCACTTGTATTCAAAGGTGGATATGATGCGTGAACAAGAAAACGCGTAAAAAGGGTATCTTTTTTCAACAGGCGATGTACGCGCGTACATTGATTAGGGTGTCAAAAACAGCAAAATCTGGAAAAAGGTATGTTTTTTTCTAAACCCTGAAATTGTAATGTACGTGTAATACTCAAATTAAACAAAGATCAAAATATTGTAAAGCAAAGCAAGAATAAAGGTATATTAACGACACAATGCATTGCTTACTTGTTTCGGGTAGCAAAAACTGACAAAAATACTTCTTTAGTGTAGCAAAAACAGACAAAACTACTTATTTAGGGTATGTTTTTAGTTGGTGGAAATACTTGTTTAGGGTGCATTTTGGAAGTCCATGTTCACGCATAATATCTACCTTTGAATACAAGTGTGCCCCCCCCCCCGGATCTGGGCATTTTCTATTATTATTATTATTTATTTATTTTGATAACTTTCAATACACACGGTTAGGTACATGTGCTATTGATTTTTTTCAAATATTGCTACGTCTACAAACCTTTCGAATGTGGGTATGTTTCTCTAATTCATGTTCTAAGCACTTTCCATGCACAAAATATAACTTATGTGCATAAAACAGCCGTTGTTCATTCAAATGCAACAATTCAGAGACTGTCAGTTGTAAAGTCGTGCATGGAATGTGTTAAGAAATTAAAACATCCCAAGACGCGCGTCTCGGAATCTGCATGAACATTTTTTATACCTATTACAACCATGGATGTCTTATGACAGCAGACGAACTGTCTATTCATAATCAGACTAGTGTTCGGGGATGGGTACTGACATGTTGTGTTTTGTGATGAATAATATTGTAAAAAAGTAAGATTTTTTAAGCCGGGTACCTCGAGACACTGCACATATAAAATCATTGGAAATCGTTTGCCGAGTTGATTTGTTACAGTATTATGTTACCTTTAAGGGATTACAATAGATTGGTTCGAGTACATCTTTCATCACCTCATTATACGCGGTTTTGATCACCTCATTATATGCGGTAGAGTCTCAGCTTTCAAATGCCTTGTATTTGACTGAAATCCGACATTCAGTTCAAAAGATAAGGCTGATCAAACTTTGTAATAAAGCGTTCTGCACGATACTCCATTTACCTTCCTCGACTCAGTGACGTCAATGCGTTCAAACAGCCTCTTTATTCGCATGAGTGCGTATCGAATCAACACTCGCGATTTAAAGCTGCGACTGCCGCATTACACTCTTACGTCACTCGAGGAAAGTAAAAGCACATGTAGAAGCAACTTTGCGTTCTTTATGACATCGCTCGTTGAAATTTCCCGGACAACAAAAACAGTATAACTACCTCCACCAATTAAAGGGTTATGCAATAAGTACACTCGATCAAAACCAAGAGCGTTTGACTTTAAACAAGAATATGAGACATTTCATAACTTTTTTGAAGCATTTTAGAAATCCAATCCCTTTATGTGACATCTGACTTCAGTAACTCTCAAATTGCCCATGGTGGCACCCGTTGGATTCTTTCACTAGACATGGTCTGTAATTTTTACCTGCTTATGATATTTTGCGCGACAAAACGAAACGAAACAGATTTTGAAGGTGGGAATAGGGGTAATTTGGGAAAAAATGTTAACACTGGGAAGATGCAAACTAATGTTGACTCAAAAACTTAGTGAAAGTATTTCAGAAGAATCTTACAGTTTATTTAAATTCAAATTGTATAAAGAAAATCTGTTTCGCAAAATATCACTTCCTATATAGGACCTGATATTTTGCGAAACAGATTTCATAAGTTCTCAGTAACTACATCCGCTGTACTCTCATGCAAACAATCACACAAATGAAAGGGATTTGACTAAAAGAAGCGTTACAGAAGTCAAAACATCAAATCCTTGTGGCATGTTGAGTGGAAACCTACCAACAAAATCTGTTTCGCAAAATATCACCTCCAATATAGGACCTGATATTTTGCGAAACAGATTTCATAAGCACTAAATAACTACATCAGCTGTACCCTCATGCAAACAATCGTTTAATTGAAAGGTATTTGGCGAAAAAGAAGCATTGCACAAGTCAAAGCATCAAATCTTTCAGTGGAAATCCACCAACAAAATCTGTTTCGCAAAATATCACTTCCTATATAGGACCTGATATTTTGCGAAACAGATTTCATAAGTTTTCAGTTCTCAATGATTGTTTACATGAGGGTACAGCTGACGTAGTTATTAAAAGTTTATGAAATCTGCTTCGCAAAATATCAGGTCCTCTATAAGAGGTGATATTTTGCGAAACAGATTTTGTTGGTAGATTTCCACTCAACATGCCGCACGGATTTGATGTTCTGACTTCTGTAACGCTTCTTTTAGTCAAATACCTTTCGTTTCGTTGGGCAAAATATCATAAGATTGCATTAGTTATTTAGTACCCACTTTTACGCTTAGTTAATCCGACTATCTGTAATGAACATGGTTGTTGTGTCACCTAATTTACGAAGGCGTCAATATTTCCATAGTTACTTATATGTTTAAAGTTAATATTTCTGAAATAGTATCGTAACATATACACGTTAATATTTTGCGTAACAATAAATCGCTTTGTTCTCTGTCCTCTTTAATATTTATGTTAAAGGCATGCAGAGATATAAATAGACGCTATTTTAAAACATTTAACAATCATGTACTTCTCAGAACTCTGGTCACGTGCGGGTATGTTTTGAAAACCTACTTACAACGACCCACATATGTACAGTGCACGCGCTTTATTGAATTAAGCTAGATTGGAAACCTCTCTCATAACTACAATATTTTCAAGCACTTACATATTTTAGTTTGTTAATTGCTTTGCGCGTTTTAATCAGAAGTCGAGTGTTTAACTGCTGTTTAAGTAGTCACTTTCACAATACTTAAATTGAATTCAAAATCGATGCAAGAATAAAAATGGTGATCGAAAAATACAAATTAACTATGTTTATTATATCTGATGTCATTAAGAATGTAGCCCACGTCACATTTTTTTTTCATTTGTTTTTGCTTATCTCACCCGTATTGTATCCAGAACTATTGTTTGCCGAGATGGAATTCTGGTGTGTCCTTGGTGTAAGATATTCATGAGTTAGACTAGAGTAAAGACTTTTACGGAATAAAGCTGTACAATCCTTGTAATCCTTTGATCCTCTTATAGAAGATTTCATGCTAGGCTAATTTCATGCAGTCTTACATGAAGGATGAACCGGAATTCTTCTTTTTTTGTGATTGCACGTTGATGTGATGATTATGTCAAATATTGGACAATTTGTAACACTAACTTTTGAAATATTTTCATGGGCTGATTTTCCCGTGAAATCGCTACAGGTCTTTGACCAATATAAGATGTACCTAGATGGATAATAAGTATCGTTTTGCTAGTAATTTGGTCAAAATTCCCCGAGCACCGAAAATCAAATGTCAAAATGTAATGTTCACTTTTATATCAGATTTGATACTACTTTGCATCTGATATTCTTCTGATATTCTTTGCATTGGAATTTGCATCGTTATTTGCTGGTAGTATTAGGGAATAACAGTGTTACATAACAATGCATTCGTCTATTGCAAGGTGGGTGCAGGGAATCGAATCTCTTTGTTTAAATGATCCCAGTTATATTGCCGCCAGTTTAACATCAATATAGCGTTGAAATATGTGAAAGTCACTGAAATATGTATGAATTTCTGAAGTATATGTTTAAGTTAAGACTTTATTTGTCCAAATTAAAAGCATGCGCGTTCAAAACCGTCTAGGCAACATTTTAATCGTAAAACGCAAATAATTAAACACACGTTGAGATTCATGGAAAGTTGACGTTTTATTTTCACACTGAACACAACTTTATTTTTAAGACAGTGGTCTTAGACCTAGTGAAACTTGTTCTTCACATAGACGTATTAATATACAAAGAGACAACCACAGGTGATATAGAAAGTTGGGTGTTTCTGCTCATCGGCATATGTGGCATCAAACTGGTTAATTTTGAGTAGGGCTATGATTGTTTGTTATAAAAAGATTTTGTGAATATCTCGTGTGTGAGATTCCAAGCAATTATTTGATAAATGCTGCCAATACATATATTTCTTGAACACTTTTAAAATGGTTCTAAACATTCCAAAGTTCTCTCAAGAACCGAAAAAGGGGTTGTCCAATATAATACACAACCATTTTGTTTTTGTATAAAGAACCTTTTTGGAATCTTGAATGTTTACGGCGAGTGAAATATACTGCCTTGCTCTTGCTCGATCGTCTCAAACCCATACTCTAAGCAAAACAAGTTCTAAAGGCATTCTTGGCTGTCCTCTATTTCGAACACTCAATAGAAGGTGCTTCCGTTTTAAAAGGGTTCTTGAGCTGTTAGAAACAATATGAATCGGTTCTAAAATCGCTCTTAAGAACATTTGATGGAGGTTTTGCTGGTTCAGTATAAAAGACAAACAAGAATACTTTTAGAATCTTTTTAAGTGCACGGCAAGTTTATGGCCTCTCGAATAATGTGTTAAGAAGCCAAACCATGTTTGTTCTTCAGTAATTTTACATTTTATATTCTGGTATAAGCGAGCTCTTAAAACCTTACAATTTTGAACCATGAACAGTTTTGAAGACTGATAAATGCAAGTTTTCAAGTTTTGAGGACATTCTGAAATTGCAGAAGAGATGCATCAAATATTTAGTATTCAGATATATTCTTTTTTTTCAGGAAATTGAATTCAGCAAAACTACTTCCTCGCCCGCACGCACACACACACACACACACACGCACACACACATACACCCCCCCCCACACACACACACATGCACGCGATCGCACACGCCCTCTCTTGCACACACGTGCGTGAACAGGTGCGCACACACACAGCACACGTGCCACACCTAAAAGCACATCCACACATACCTTACAGACACATTAAACACATTAAATCGCCCCCTTTTTTATTATGACAATACAAAGGCCACACGGTGTTGCCGTACTGTCCCGTGTACTGTGCCTTTATTCACTCGCACATATACATACACATACCCATCAGCAGACAAACGCGTACACCAACACAAACCAAAACGTGTTCGCACGCCCACGATTAGGTCTATTATTTTTGTTACTTTTTCAATGTTCAACACTATTATAAATGTCCTCATAAATAAAAAAACGCATATTCACGTTAAATGTAAAACTGAAAATAGAATAAACATAAACGAAATATGGAGATATAGAGAAAGTAAAGCTCGAATAAACCAAACAGTGGATATGGATTGTGATATGCGGTCTTAAAGTGAATCACATCTTTTTAACCGATTAAATTCAACTGAAACCTTTTTATCTTCCACAGAAATATTTTATTCCATGGAGCTCATATCTGGACTACTGTGTTGTAATTATTACCATGCCTTCTGGACGGAAAATAACATCGGCAGGTAAGATATGTTTTCACAGACCACTTAATCCAAGTTTTCAAAGGGTATAATAATTATATATTTTTTATTAAGGTATAATGTGGATCTTTTGGTCAGTATTGAAGGCGTCTGGCACGGACGCAATTGAATGGGGAATCTTTTTAGCAGTGTCGTTTGGATCCGTTTTGGTCAATTTTTCATTTGAAAACAATTATACTTAAGAATTCCAATTGTATTAATTTGGCCCAAATTTAGGTAAAAATTGGTCGCAACCTCCAATATCGGGACAAAAATGCAAATGATTTTTCCATTTCGCGAGATATTTCGAGCCAGGAACGCAACTTTCTCCTTCCCCCTCACATCTCCCGGTCGCAACTTACGGGGAGCAATCGGAATACAAGTGGCAAAAAACACTGGACAAAGTATCCCGAGGATTCACTACCAGGATTCATGTACGCCTTATAAAAGTGTGGTTGAAGGATGATGACAGGGGAAAGGACCGAAGAAAGGACTGAGGATGAAAATAAGAAGGCTATGAGCTGTGTCGAGCAGAAAAAGGAAAGGACAAGATAGATGAAATCAACTGTTACGTAATTATCAGTCAACAAACATATCCTAAGCAGTTCATGTTCACAACACAAAATGTCGTCCAAATGCATACGGTCCCGAAGTCCATTCAACTTATTCACGGGAGGCATCCGCATCTAACAATATACATGACATATATATACACAATCATCCCTTATATTAAAGTCAATCATTTGAAATAATGTTCCCATTACCCAAATAACATATTTCCCAAATAATATATTAAATCGTTTAAATTAAACTATATTAAAATTTACTTTTGTCAAATATTTTCATTGTGATATGATAAGTTATTACATTATCAATTTTACAGAATATCATATTTTTTCTTATTGTACTGTACGGCTTTGAAATAGGTACGTATAAAGATTTCAAAATTGCATGTTTAAATATATTGATTATTCACCATGTTCATAAGTTCATATAAATTATGAGAGGCAAATACGGGGAATTGTTTTTACTCCACATAGTACCTGGTATGGTAATGGTCTACGGTGAAAGAACGTAAGGTTATCCAGATTGACACGGCATATACACTCGAGAACAGAAACGACTCAGAAACAAAGATAATGCAGTGGTTTAGTTGCGAGGCATGGACTTGTACGTGCACGTACAAGTATTGTTCATGGGTCGATCGAACAAAAGAATTTTAATAATGTTCCATGTGCAAGTATACGCATCGCGTATGGCGACTATATTACATTTCGCCTGATGCGCCGAACAAGTGCGCGAGCCGTGATTGGCTAGCACTATAAGTGGCCTGCCCACTCCGAACCAGTCGCGCGCGTTGCGTGACAATTTAATGGCCACGTAACATTTGGCACCAAACACTATCTTTATTTCTGTCCCCCAGTAGTATAAACCTAGGCTCAATGCAAAATACTCGAAGTCGCTTAGTCACTTTGACGTTCTCTCGCTTACGTAATTGACTTAGGAAATGTAATAGACACCATACGAGATGAGTGTACCTGGACACGAAACGTGGAATTATTTTGTAAGATCCATCCATGAACAAAAGAACTTCACATTCCAAGAACAGGTGGCATGGCATCTACCCCCACCCACCCAGTAAAAACTGTTAGATCGTGTGTTACGCATCAAAACGCATGGAGCTTAACGGAGGTTTAATTGGTTAATTTTCTCGTGAAGTTTCCAGCCAAATGGCTCACACGAATTCGCCACAATGCATTGCGATAGTGAACAGTTATGTCATTCGCATTTGCTCTCTCCGGCAGATTCGGACAAACACGACCCTTGAGGGAAAATGACACGTTAGACGTAATCTGCTCACGACAACAAATTTGTAATGCATTGTGAAAAAGTCATTATCTCATCAGAATAGCTTATCTTCATCACAACCGAAAATTGGCCCCTTCCTGCAATGCCACACCGTGTCAACATAACTGGAAGTCGGTGTGTTCCAGGTAAAAATATTGGCAAGTTATCGTAACACAGATGCCAGAAGTGGCACTTTAAGGTAATCATGGTAATACATGTCCGTAATCAATTGTAGTACGGTGCCTCGTAGAGCCGCTCTTCAGCCTACGGCTGTGAATCGAGACGACCCCTGAAGTTATGGAGCAAGTTGAAATTCTGCTACTGCGACCATAGGTTATCTCTAAAAATACCCCCGTCGCCTATAATAATGTCGAATAGTATACACACGGTAAGCGGCTTGTACGTGCCCAAAATCTCATAATTCCTGGAACCAGTTTTGCTTGTCAATGCATGTCGCACCAGATGTCCTCACGTCTCCTTTATCGCCTCACAAATGTAGGCCCTATGCTAAATGCTTCGTGAATTCCTGAAGCACACTATTGAAATGTGTTTATAATAATGCATGGTGGATATCGAACTCCTCTAAAAGAAAACATGTCGAAAATCACTTTGTGGACGGTCCAAAGATGGTTGACTCTCGGCGCTAGAAATTGAGTCACATTTCGTTGATGGTTGACTCCCGGCACTAGATATTGAGTCACATTTCGTTATCCCCGGGTCGTTATCACATTATTATAGCACAATGGTGCTAATATTAGGATTAGGATCCAGGGTTCTTCGGTACCGCTATGAGTTACAATATGCTCATCCACCAAGGGCACAGTTCAGTGGGTTGTACTTGTACATGTATTGACATGAACTGAACTTGTGTATTTTAGGTATCATATATCATACACAAAAACCAGAGCGTGTTTTTTCTAAATATACTGGGGAATGAAAGCTATTGAACTGTGCCATAGGAGTTGATATTTCATTGCCTCATAGTGACTCAACTTACGGTTCTCGGATTAGGAACTGTTGGAATACTCATTTCAATGCAACAAAAAAGTTTGTGAAAATAAAATGCAATGGTGAATACATGCACTATAATGCATTCTACTATTTTAAGCCTCACTATATTTGATATTTCACTGTTTACCATGTTCATTTTCAAATTCACCCACATCCACCGATGGTACTTTGTACCTGGAACATGTAATCCACGAGCCGGAAATTGACTTGTACCGAAATTCATTCCCTTAATGAAACTCCAGGACCACGTATTAACTTAATGTAAACAAAAAGCACTACTATCAACTATCAACCAAGGCACCTTGAGCCAACTTTTCGGCTTCCGTTGTGTGCAAAAGACAGACAGACATTAAATAAAAGAAATTCATTTTAGAGAGTCGTGTCTGTTCTTATTATGTCGATATCTTGTGTTCACCAAATTAAAACTACCCCATATAGCAACCGAAAAAATGTTGGTATTACTTTTTGCTCTTGTTAATATTTGTGTGCGTGTGTGTGTGCGCGCGCGCGCGTGTTTGTTTGTGTGTGTGTGTGTGTGTGTGTGGAGGGCTGTGCTATTTTACATTGTAAAACTCTTGAAACTGATATAGGGAAAAATATCCTTTGCTTTGGATGATATTCTTTGTTTATTTGCTATGTTCAAACATTCTTGGTGATATCGACAAAAAGGAGCACCCAAAGTAAGCAATGACACATTTCTTTCACGTTGTAGCATCCATCTGTATTCCAAACATGTTCGATTGAATAACCTCCATTGTAGGTTGTTGTTTTAGAAGGTCAGGGGCGTATAGCAGAGTCCTCTGATTGGGGAAAGGCACCGAGAGTTTGGAATTTAAGATTTTGTGCAAGGGCGATTGGGACACGTACCCCTTCTCCATTAATCAAAGACACACTGGAAGGAATGGGATGATATTGTAAAGCTATGCCTTCTACACCTTGTCAATATCTTGGTTCATGACTTGCAAACTTTGGAACATCCTTGCAATGAATGTCCAAAGAAGTCCTAAGAAGTCGAAAGAAGCAGACATACGCATTGTGTAGAAAAAATCAGAATTCATGTGAAACAGAGTTCTTCACTTGTTGCAAAATATATATACATCCTATTTGTAAAATTAAGCCGTTCACTATCGGCATCCGATTTCAGGCGGTAAAGCCACTTGTCCTGCGTGATATGCCACCGTTCTATCAGAAAAATTAGCGTAACAATCTCTCAGTTTACGATCATACTGATTATTCGAATATTCTGTCGGGGGATGAAAAGAGTACATGCTGGAAAGTTGTCTCTGATTGCTATGATCATTATGTGAAAAATGATGCGGCTGGGCATATCCATATAAGAGTCTCGTACTTCCGGCAGGATCTGATGATCCTGTACATGAGGAGTACGCTCTTCCAAGTTCGACTGAGTCTTGACTACTGTAAGATGATTGACCAGAGTCTATTTCGTCGCTACTATTGCATCCGGGGGCCATCCTCCCTACGTAATTTGGGTCAGCTCGCACAGCGTCGGAGGCTTTATCACGACAGCAGCAACACGCTATGAGCGAGAGAATGACGAATACAGTGATAATGACGGCAACGATGATGGCGAAAAACGTGCCCATCCAGGTCAACCAGCTAGAGCCTTTATTGTTGGGTTCTTCTGTTGGGTCAGCTGCGGAAAAAAAACAAAAATGCACAAATGGTTACGATACAACATCTGATAAATATGGGTTCAAACCTTCCACATTATAACTCGCGAAATGCAGCCTGAATTGGACCATCATCTGGTACTTTCACGTTCGCTCAAAGAGTGGACTGCGCAGACCCCGGGGCGCAGACTTAGAGTTTGCGCAGTTAAGTTTGCGCAGAAGGAAAGTACCTGGTTAATAGTCCCATTCAAGTTGCTTTTCGGGATCATGTTGAGGTAGTCTATGATCCGAGTAAAATCTAGAAAGTGTAAGGATACTTTTATTGATACAAAACTAAAGCAAAAAACTTAGTTCAAGGAGGATTTCATAATATAAAGCAAGCTATAGGAACTTCTTAGTTAATTATCTATCATACTGCATATCTCATTCAAAAATATAATTCAATACACCATCTCATGTCATGTTAATTAGATACATATTACACAATAAATATTTCAAAATCATCTTATTTTACATCTATAGGAAGGATACCATTACATATCATATTTCATACTATATGCAAAATATTATATTTTTATTGCATATAATATTCCAAAATATATTTCAAGCATTTCATATCATGTTACTTTCGGACATTTTTTTTTAAAGATTTAATGACTGAATCCAAACACACGGTTTTTTTAATTAATGAGTAGTTTCTCTTTGCGTGGCATATGACCAGCACTAGCGCCTGGGTGGAGGAGGATCAAGTGGGTCTTAAGTTGAAAGGTTCCTATCTCGTAGGACTATGTATAGTGAAGGAGTATAGATGTACTTTTCATTCATTTTACGCGAAAAACCAAAGCAGATCCTCCTTAAAATTAGCGTTGCTGTATATGCATTTGTAAATATCTAGTAACCGCATCACGATTAGATTTGGCACGTTTGGGGAAGTAAGATTTCTGCGGATGGAACGTAGGATAATCTATAAACTAGCTACCGCTTCAAACTTCAAACTAAAAAAAAATCCATTTCGTAAATAAATAAAATCTCGATACATCTTTCAGGATTTATGCTATCCACATTTGTCAACTTTAATAAAGTGGCATAAAGATTTAACTCGCTTTTACCGCTAATCTCTTTGAGTCAACTGCAATTTACGAATAGTGTTATGTATTCCCAATGATTTATAGCTACGGCCATCGGTGCATGACACGTGAGATGCAATGCAGAAATGAATCCTGAAATGAGGGATCCAAGGTGTGTATGAAACCTTTTTTGGGCTATTACTGATATATTGATACCGTAATGGCATTTTACCTTACCGGTATGTGTATGTATATGTGTGTGATAAATGTGTGTGTGTGTGTGATGGGAAACTTGTATCTTTGTGGGGACAATGGTCCGTTCAGTACTATCCTTATGGGGACGGAGTTAGCTTGTGGGGACAAAGGCCATGTCCCCACATGCTAAATTGCTTAAAATGGCCTATTTGGCGTACTCTGTGAGACCTATACCCCTAGAAACAAGTCACCACAACGTATACCTAAATGGCATTAAGGCCTTGTGGGGACATCTTGACCCCATAACCTATGTACAGAACGCATAAGGTCCCCACAAGGCTTACACACTTACACAGTTTTTACATATATTTGGTCCCCACAGAAATACGAATTTACGTGTGTGTGTGTGTGTGTGTGTGTGTGTGTGTGTGTGTGTCGTATGCGTATGTGTGTGCGTGCCGGAGTGTGGGCGAGGGTGTGTGTGCTATTGTTGATCTATGTTTACCACTTTGTTCTTTCCAATTTCATGGTAGTGACCATGATGACATATTCAATCAAAACGTGTTGACGAAGCGATTTGAGATACTTTCACAAAATTTGTTAGTTAGAACGTTACGAAGTCATTAAGAGACACTGGCCCATTTTCAGCAACTTTAACATTACTTCAAATTGCTTTCAAATGGGTGACTAAGACCGAGGAAGTACAAAAACAAAAAACACACACAAAAATACTGTATCACAGGAACACTAAAGTCACTATTTTTTGGAGTTGTTTTGTTTCCATTACAACATTAATACACATTTCTTACAACATTAACACACATTTCTTACAACATTAACACACATTTCTTACAACATTAACACACATTTCTTACAACATTAACACACATTTCTTACAACATTAACACACATTTCTTACAACATTAACACACATTTCTTACAACATTAACACACATTTCTTACAACATTAATACACATTTCTTAAACATATCAACATTCTGCTATTTCTATCTACAATTTATTATTAAGAAAAGTCTTGAAAGAAGCGGATATATTAGCATTTCTTTCAGCGCAGAAGTCACAATGATGTCAGAAAGACTTCACAACAGCAGCAAAAGATTTAAAACTGCACCGATAGGATTGAGACCAGTAATGAAGGAATGTCATAATTCTTTAGGGTTTTATTTCAACTAATTCACATTTTAACATTGCTTTTGGATTCCTTGTATCAATTCCTGCCTAAATATGTGCACTCTTATTTATATGCCCAAGGTCAATATTGATCAAGTTAGGACAAGAAACATTTTAACCAATTCTAAATATACATAAGTCTGAATTCTTGACTGAAGCGATAGAATCTGACAAGAGGTATCTTACTTAATCCTTTGGGCACATTAAAAACGGCGACTAGAGTCACCGTTCAAAATTACTATATCATGTCAATTTCTGCTTCAAAAAGGTAAAAAATCTTTTCTTGGGCACATTCAGAATGGCATGAACAATGCATTTAAATGAGTTGAAAGAAGCCTATAGTCCGTGTTGGTGTTTTAGATGGCTTTCCAAATCACCTGCAAACATTTGGAAGGCCACCTCTAAAGCCACTGACTTAGGTGTTACACCGTATACAGAACTGGCCAGGGTCCAAAGGGTTAATACACATAAGCCGATTGAGTTATATGACGGTTTCTTTGTAGGCCGAGGATATTGACACGATGATCGTGTCAATAGCCATTTCGGGCGACGTTATTGACACGATGATCGTGTCAATAGCCATTTCGGGCGACGTTATTGACACGATGATCGTGTCAATAGCCATTTCGGGCGAGGATATTGACACGATGATCGTGTGGTTGACCATATGGTCCTGGGGCAAGTAATCTGGAGAAATAATCTAAGTCAAATTTTAGTGCACATGCTCCATGACCATATGGCGAATATGGTCCTGGAGCAGTATTTGATTTAGAATATTTCTCCACTGCTCCAGGAGCATATTTGCCATTTGCTCAGGCCTGGACCATTTGTGTATTCAAATATGCTCCAGGAGCATATTCAAATATGCTCCTTTTTTATTCATGCTCCAGGACCATATGGCAAATGTGGTCGACCATATTTGACATCTTTTTCCAGATGTTTCCCGGAGCAGAGGGGTCCTATTCAAATCCGCTTCTTTTTTATTTATGCTCCCGGTCCATATGTAAATGTGAATCCTGGAACATATGTGAACATTTTTTTCCAGATTAATTTATGCTCCAGGACCATATGGTCCTTGACCATATGTTCCTGGAGCATAGTCCGGGCCAAATCTCATAGGAGCACACCTCACAGTACGTCTATCGGCTCCATAGCCATTCACTTGCTCAAACCGATGATTGTGTCAATAGCCATTTTTTCTTCGGGCGACTGTTATTGACACGATTGATCGTGTCAATCAGACACTTCCTCAGGCCCGTACGCAGGGGGGTGCGGGGGGTGCGGTCGCACCCCCCCCCCCAAATTCCACAAAGGGGAAAAAGGTCCACTTTTTCGAAGACCCGCACCCCCGTACAAAATCTGCGTACGCCCTGCACTTCCTTTTTGTATCCTATTGGCGAAGGAACGCAGCTTGTCTTCAAAAACATTTACCTGACCTATACTTTAAACATTAATATTTAAAAATTTGTGCATTTAGACAATTCTGTCAAATTAATACACGCCACTGCTGTATACTTTTCGCACGGCAAATTGAGGTTCATCGCCCTATAATGATTTCAACTGTGTTTTTAACCAAAACGGCGCGCGGGTTCGTTAATTTAGGTTCATATTCAATGCTTGACAATTTATTACTGCTGCACTTCAACATGTAAATTGTCAAGAGCATAATGCCAATTTAACTTTCAAGTCTTGCCAATTGTGTTGGGACCGATTACCTTAAGTTTTTCAAATGAAAGTAGGTTCCAGATTTTAGTTTAATAAGAAACACCTTTGTGTGCGTATAATTACGTTATAATTAATGACAGTGTTAAAATAACATGTTGTCAGTAATGAATACGACCTACATTTCACAGAACCTTCGTCTTAGTTAAAGCCACAATTGAAATCCATTTCAGATCAAACATCGTAGTCTTCAGTAAGTTACACTCCGAAATAACTTTCTTAAGATTATTCAGAAGTCAAATACCTGACTGTGGTAGATACGTAAGCATGGTAAAGTGCCCCATACCCGTCTAACCGATGTAGAGTAAATGGACCGATGTTGATGTAAATAGATGTGAGATCTACTGCTGTACATGATGCATGTTAATTGATAAGTGTTGGCCAAAAAGAGCAAAGATACATACATTGCGCTGGCTACGGCGGCTTGTCGGTCGACATACAGCGTTTAACAACGACGAGGTATTCTACAGATGACGCGGACAAATTGGGCAGAAAACAACCTACAGTGATTCCACGGCTCTATTGCAAACAGAGCATTGCCCGCAAATAACTCACTATTTGCCTATCAATGACTTACAAGTATATTATGTTGAATAGTTAATTATGAGTTTGTATGACCATGGTGACTTTATTAGAGAACATTTAAATTTTAAATGTACAGATGGTATTCAAATACATGTGCAATAGTTGAAGCGATACCATCATGCACTCTTAAATCACGTGTTTGCGTGTATATAGTAAACGAAGCGATCCCATCATACATTCCTGAATCACGTGTTTGTGTGTATATCCCTAAACGTCCCTAGATGAAAATCTGACGACCAGGGAGCTTGCGTTATCTAAGGCAATTTCCCCTTATAACAAGGCAGAGGTCCGCTCCATGATTTTTTTTCAAAAGTGCATTTAAATGCAGTTAGAGGGACATAATGGCATGAAAAAAAATTGACATAATGAAAAGGACCCTTACTGAAATCACTTCCACGAGTTTGAAAACAATTTGGATGTTTACATTATGTAAAAACAGTAAAAACAGGAAGAGTTCCAGGGGGAGGTGGCCGTTTGTGGCAATTTCTGGAACAGAAAAGCAAGGTGTTCACATCCCTGACAGAATTTACAGTGTATCTTGCATGTTTTGCGACACAATTCAAAAGCATTCAGACCGGGATTCAGGCATTGTACTTTTAGGCTTGTAGTAAGATCTGGCAAGTGAAAGATGGATTAGCCGGGATTAGCACATATACAATAGCAATGGTCTGTGAGCTGATGACAACATGCTTTTCAAGTTTGGTAAATGCTGGCAGTAATGTCAGCATCCTTGTTCCAAAAATTGCCACAAACTGCCCCCCCCTCCCCCCCCCCCCGGAACTCTTCCTATTTTTACTGTTTTTACAGAATGTAAACATCCAAATTGTTTTCAAACTCGTGGAACTGATTTCAGTCAGGGTCCTTTTCATTATGTCAATTTTTTCATGCCATTATGTCCCTTTAAGGGACGTTAGGGAAATAGTAAACGATAAGAACATGGTTAAAATCTGATCAGAACGAGGTGCTTTTTGAGTTTGTTTTGTTTGCTTGTTATTTTATTTTTTATTTTATTTTTTTGTTAAATACACGTGATTGCATCTATAGTTAACGAAAAGAATGTGGTTAAAACCGACCAGAACGAGATGAGTTTTTTTTGTTTTGGTTGGTTGTTTTTTGTTTTTGTTTTTGTTTTTGGTTTTTGGTTTATATGACCTCAATATGGTAATGATCCGTTACGTAAGTTTTACCCTTATGTAATCACGTATGACCATGTATTTTAATTATGATCGGGATATTACACCATATGTGAGTTCATGCTTTCTCTTAATGCCAAGTGAACGTCAATTTAAGTAAGTTTGTAAGTGATCTGTTAAAGTGATGACGTTCCATCAATGCACTTTCTACCTATACGAGCTACTATTTGTACTCAACAGTAAATAAACAGTGCGTTGCATTATGGATTGGTGTACACCAGTTTGGTGTGCAGGCAAGATACGGGTATATTACGAGCTAGCGCGCATATTGTTAATTAAGCTTCAAATATTCTAATATTCAAATAAAAATCTCCACGGCCACATAGGATAAAATTTGCAAGTTATTCATTACGGCTAGTTTGACAGATGCTTGAAAATCTATTCTAGTCATTTTTTTACGGTTTCCTTGACAACTTAGTGCAAACATCGAAAATCATCCAATTTTAATGCAATAAAATGAGCAAATAGAATTATAGTAAAAGGAAAGATTATCTGGAAAATGTTTTTATGGACCTGGTTTAAATGTGCAGCAATTGAATTTTAGGAAAGAGTAGATTTGAATATTTCAAATTATTAATTGTGAATTCTGTTCTATGAAAAGGGGTGATACTAAACTAAGCAATTCCAAATTCGTGTCATAGCATGGTGAAAAACAACAAACACGCAGAAATCAATAAAACAAACGAAGCTATCATTTAAAATACAAATTATACTCCCTGCAATTAACGGTCGGAATGTTTCACGTTAATCGGACATTATTTCATAGTTGGTCCTGGTTCTCTTGTTAATCAATGCATTTAAAATGTTCACAATACTTCATTGTATGTTACCAATCATAATGTGCGAAACAGACAAAATCGTGGACAATTTTCGATGTGAAATTACGAACTGTTTATCGTAAATTGATTTGTTTATTTGATTAAAATCGACCTTCGTGTTCAAAATTGGGGCAAATTGTAACTGCAATTTTCTTATTAAGAAAGTCTGATGTACATTTAAAGTTTGGTTTTATTAAACATTTGCAAATGCTGAAAATATGGGATTTGCACACATCTAAAAATACAACTTGAATCAGATCGTTATCCGGGTACTTTATGAGTGAACTGCGCAGTCTATGAGTTTCGCAATTCACTCAATAAACTAAAGTACACCCAAGATATTGGTCTCAATCAAGTCGTATTTCGGAATATACGTAAAATCGGGGAATCATTTTGGGCCTATTTAGTTTCCAATACACATAACACTTATGTGGCAGCATATTTAATTATTTCCTTATAAAAGGATTAATGCCTGTAATGTAACTACCGAATGAGATTTATTTAACTGACCAATTACTTCACTTAACAAAACATAGCATAACTACTTTTATGGAAGACAAAGTTAAATACGCGGGGTTCGAATATTGTACTTCTATGGACGTATTTGAAATGTTAACGTAGAGTTATTAGTCTTTTAAACCAAAAACTTCATTTCCCTTAAGATTAATTTTGAACGCTTACTGCAGCTATATAACTCATGGGTTGCTGAAAAAGTGCATGGGATATGAATTTGTTATGTTTATATATGCATAGCACTGTTAACAAAATGTCGTAAATAAAGGAGAAAAACAGCCATTTTCCGTGAAATTTACGGGAAAATTGTTTAGAAAACAAACAATAAAAAACAAAAAACACAAAAAAATGTAATTTTACGGGAAAATTTTCAAAACTTTCTGGCAGCAATATTTCAGGATTGTTTGTTTGGTTCCGTAATTTTAAAAATTACGGAAATCTGTAAAATACCACATTTTCATAATATGAGACCAACGTTCTGGTAAAATTACTGTCAAAAGTTCCGTTAATTGACAAGAATATCTGTAAAACTTTACCTCTCTAAAACATGTCGGGAAATACTGCTGCCAAAATTCCGTAAAATTACGGAATTTTTTTAACAGGAGGTAGTCTTTCCCTTACAATTAAGTGAATATGGTCGCCTACACGACCGATGGTGGATAACAGCGAACCCGCCGCAAAAGAAATCGCCTTCTGTGATTGTATAACGGGAATTGACATACCACCTAAAACGATTGAACAAAATAAGAGAAACGTGTTCATGGTGTTTGCCAGGTGGGGTAAAAATATGCGCAAAAGTTTGTTTTAAGTTAACATAACCTTTTTGTGGGTAATGGTTCGTGTTCCCTAGTTTTACTCATTTTAGTGTGTATAGGGTTCTAACAAGGGGGGGAAGTGAAGCCATTCAAAAAACCAGTCTGGTCGTGCGGGGTGACATTTTGAGTTGCCACGGAATAATAATAGTAGTTTGGGTGTTGGTATAATTCACATATGTCAATGTTACAAAAAACGCCAAAAAATCAGTTGTTGGGTGCTATTGGGTGGCTATTGGGTGGTTAAAATAATTTTGTCCGACCATGGCCACACAACGCATGAAATGAACGTCAGTCGTCTCGATTTAAATAAACCGCCTCAATGACTACACTTTTCACCTAAAGCGCGCATTGCATTATGAGGAAAAGAGTATTGAGCACAATGATCCAGGTGCACTATATTACCTACTGGCCACCCTCTAACCAACGCAAGTGTATCACTACTCCGATTAGGTATATGCAAAGCGGCGGCACCCACCCGTATGTGGAAAGAAGCGGAGGCAGCCATTGCTTCTATTGTTGGTACCTTGTTTTCTTGTGGTCGGCAAAACAGTCGAGACGATGAATTTCTAAAGAGGACGTATAGTTTTGCCTCTCTATCTATATAGAACCTCTTGGGTTCTAACCACAACCACAAACAAAACATTAACGTTTGGAGATAGTGTCGTTAAATTAAAGGTGCAACGAGAGGATTTGAGGCACCAATATGGTGTCAAATATTTTAATTCAATAGATTAGCACTCAATAGATTTCTTGCCTGTATTTCATACAGAAATGTCTTAAAGAAAGAAAAAACAAGGTGATTTTTGATGGCTTATATTCAATATAAAACATAGGCTTGAAAGTTCGATTTGTCCAATACGAAATTAGAAATTCAAAAATCAAAAATTTTTGTACCAAAGAAACATTTCTCAAGTTTTCTTTAGAGGGGCATTTTGATGGGAGAAAGCTACAAGGGCAAAAGCAGAATTTCCACATTTTTCGGAGACACCTGTAATTTGAAATCTCTCGTTGTACCTTTAAGGCCAATTCACCATCTTCTGCATGAAACAAAATGGAACAAAACGTAAATTATCTCAGTGCCCACGCAATACATTCAGGAAATTAGTTGTTGCTCTCTACATAAAAGGATCATTCTTCAAATATCAACACAATTCTTTAAATGGTAACACAGATGTTACTCTCTTCGACAATAGTCTAATTTCAATATGAATTGCAAATTGTGAATAATTTTCCCATCGGTTTGCAAAGTACCATACTATAATATTCATAATATAATTCACTGCTAGTTTTATAGCACTATAGGGTGGTTTATTGGATTTTCTTTTATTAATATATTAATTTAAATGTATATTAACACGTATGAAGAAAATCATATTTCTGGTTAACTGATTAATTTTAATGGGTTCCATTGGACCACCAATACCTAACTAACTGGTATGGTAGGCAGATTGATTGATTGATTTGTGAAAAGAAACGTATCTAAAAGTTAAACAATTAGAAGAAAAAAGAAAAAGTATATTTTCTATAGCTTGGATTATTGGTGCATATCCATACGAGAGTCAAAAAGATGCTGACGTGTCTGAATTTCCTTAAAACCCGGGGAAGATCGCCCTACGGTGTATAGCAGAGGGTGTTTTGAACCAATCCCATGATGCATTGCAATTTGCCTATACTGTAATGTACTAAACACATGTCAGTACTTAAGGATAAAAAGTGTTCCAAAAGTTTAGGTACCACAAGAAAATTAATGATCACGCTAAAAATTCCCAAAGTACTAATGCTTTGTGGGCTAAAATGAGCATAAAAAACAGAGTTTTTATGTGTTAAGAATAGGATATTTGTGGGATCACATGACCCTATTGAGGTAAAATTTCCCAAAACTGGTGCATTGTGGGATTGGCTCAATACACCCTCTGGGTGTATAGGGAGCTTTCACGGAGAAGATCAATAGGTTAACTTGGTCAACCCTGTTCCTACAGAACAACCCCAAGTCAGAGAATTACAAAAGAATCACCGCAGAAATATCTGAAATGTTCAGGTACACCAGGTGCATGTATGAACATAACTTAACCTTCCGTGAAAGGGCCATATACTATTGAACAGTCGAGCCATGAAAAAAAGAAAATTCCAGCCTAATGACCCACTGAACCATTCTGATTCATTTTTTTTAAACAGGTTGTAGTTATTTATAAGCAACCTTAGACGAAATTGCGTGGTAATGTGTTGGCCAACTGAGAATTTTGCGTAACAGAATCAACACGGCCTGCTAAGAGGCATGTTTCAAGCGCATTAATGTTGTCAGTCATAACTATGGAAACAAGATCGGTAAATTAAAGGCGACATTCACGCGTATGCGGGAGTATGTAATATAAACCAATACTCGGAAAATTGATACGACTCCTGTAAAGCTTGATTATAACAGGTTGAAATTGAAAGCATAGCCTATGTTCATGCCATTACTATACAAGGCTATCTTCATTAGCCTCATCCACGAGAACATTTCATTTGCACTTTTTGTAGCGATTGCTTTCATGGTGGGTAGCTTAATTGCTCTATTTTGGTCAACCTTCCATAATAAAAATCTGCTATTTTCAATTGCATGGTAAAAATATGAAATAAAATGAAAAATACACACCTAAACACCAGTGTTCTGATCAAGTTTTATGAGCAGGTGTTTAAAAACTGATTTAATTTGCAATTTATTTGCTCTGAATATTTATAGCTATTTTGTACATAGCATCAAACAAACAATTACAAATTCTTATAAATAGAATGTTAATTTTCCACAAAATCAATATTTACACAAATCTATTTTGTTTCGAATGGAGAAATTTAAAGTACATTCAAGAATACAAACGCTACATAGCGTGACTTGAATACCGATTACAAAAAAAAAGAATCAATTGTAGGAACAACAGAAGAAAGTTAAAATGCGTTTAGCTAAACACTCGATAGCCTTAAGAATACGTGTCAAATTGTTTG
The DNA here is from genome assembly GCA_023653785.1 of Ophioderma brevispina. Classification (NCBI taxonomy): domain Eukaryota; kingdom Metazoa; phylum Echinodermata; class Ophiuroidea; order Amphilepidida; family Ophiodermatidae; genus Ophioderma; species Ophioderma brevispina. The sequence continues at coordinate 72,146 of JAMKCH010030695.1, read as the reverse complement.
TATGGGAAATCACAACATGGAAAGTTGTTTTTCTTCTTTATCGGCCTCCTCTCGTTTTCTTCCTTACGGGTATCGGACGCTCTCTGATACGGTCCTCAATGTTAACATTTTCATTACCTACTTACTTTGGTAATTTCCAACAATAAACCAAGAAAAGGAGTAATAGTGCATACTTCTATCCCTTAATGTATCCTTCTGCCCGTGTATTTACCCCTTTATCTATCACTGTCCCGCCTAACATGGGTTAAAACAAGAATTACGCGGCGCGTAATTAAGATGGCCCCAAAACCGCTGTTTAATCACATTTTATGGAAAATATACAAATGAACTCATTAATATTCATAACCTGTCCAAAAAGGTGTACAGCACATGACCTCATGCTGTTCTATCACTGTGCTACGTTAGAAGATCATAGACTAATCGATTAAGTCTGTAGAATGGATTAATGAATCTTGAAAATATTTGAAAATATGCAAATGAGCTCATTAATATTCATAACCTGTCAACAAATATACAGCACATGATCGCATCATTTTCTATCACCGTGCCACATTAGAAGTTCATTTACTAATCGGTTTAGTCTGTAGAGTGGATTAATGAATTTTGCCCAGACATCCAGGCAGGCAGGCATTCATCCATCTGCATGATCACATAAGCCCTCCACAACATGGTTGTGGGGGCCAAAGATTGACCTTTTACAATTAGTTTGATTTCAACTACTTATTTAACCAAAGTTGGTTGAAAATATAACCAACTGCTAAAATATTTTAACCAACAGTTGTGTGTTCACTTGGATTTGGAAACAAATGGTTGATATATTGGAACTTTTGCCGCACTTTTTAACCAACTTGGTTAAGCAATACCATTTTAACCAACTCGTTGTTACCAGAATAACAATACAATATTATTTAACCAACTGTTGATTAAAATATTTTTAATTGAAAATAATTTTAACCAGCGTTGGGTAAAACAACTTATTCATTCGATCTAATATCAAGCAAATTGTGGGGGGGGGGTGGAGGAATGTTCTAACCGGTATTTTAACCAACGTTTACAGAATATGAGTAAAATTGAAGAGGACTTGCAGTTGCACTAAGACAATGTTAGGCCCATATAACCTTGCAAAAGAGTCTGCGCAAAATGTTTTGATGGTTTCTGGACAACATTGACCTGCTGATTCCAGATCTTGATGCAATTTGTCATCCTTGAGCATTCTGAGATAGGGAAGGGGGTATATTAACAGGGGAAAATGTGTAAATGTTTCGCACGGGGTACAGCCCTATTACGGTTCAAGGTCATCCTGGGGTAAACGTTACCCAGTGCTCCGATTTTGTTGAAACTGGTGTCAAATTGTTCGTCTTGCCTTATTTTACAATGTTTGGCATTTGGGTTCGTAATACGTGGGCAAAATGTAACAAGTTTCTACATGGTCTATAGGGGTCGCCAAAACTTGACCTCAAATTATATACAGAGCTGTCACCCAAAGAAATGAAATTCTCTGCTTCAGTATGACCAGGGCAATAATTTGACACCGGTTTCAACAAAATCTAAGCACTGGATTTTTCCCCCAGAATGACATTGAACCTTATCAGGACTGTAGCCCTGTAACTAAAGGTCGGAACCTATACAAACTATACCTTTTTTAATCCTTATAATGAGACAAATACATTGGTGTACATTTAAACACAATTTGACCTGATTTCAAATTTACCCTGTTCTAATTTTAACCCCCCCCCCCCTTATTCTACGAAGTTCCCCACATTTCCCAGAGGTTGGACCAAAAAATTCCGATTCAGCACCCTTGAATAAACTATAGAAAAACATCTTCAAACCTTCTTCCCCAAACATCTAGAATGGGATTCTAATTTATATCCAAATTGTTTCAAATAAGTGGAAGTGAATCTAGTGAATAATTTGACACCGGTGTGAAAGCAGATATAGTCCGGTAGAAGCCATAGTCCGGGGCTCCATAGACGATGAACGGAAATAAAAGCGTTGAAACTAATGTTGGGTAAAGAGTCAACTGAATCGATTGCCCTATTGTTCACCATTGTTCCCGGACTATGAGTACGCCGGACAATGGTTACTTCTACACCGGTTTCAACAAAATCTAAGCACCGGATTTTTTTTGCCCCAGAATGACATTGAACCTTATCAGGGCTGTAGCCCTGTAACTAAAGGTCGGAACCTATACAAACTATACCTTTTTTAATCCTTATTATGAGACAAATACATTGGTGTACATTTAAACACAATTTGACCTGATTTCAAATTTATACCTGTTCTAATTTTACGAAGTCCCCCACATTTCCCAGAGGTTGGACCCAAAATTCTGATTCAGCACCCTTCAAACTATAGAAAAACATCTTCAAACCTTCTTCCCCAAACTTCTAGAATGGGATTCTGATTTATATCCAAATTGTTTCAAATAAGTGGAAGTTAATCTAGTATAGATTCACTTCAGTATTCTTGAATATTTTGTTCTTTGCTGAACTCTCTCTAGTTGCAATGCCATGTCTGAACGCTCATCGATTAGTCCTGTAGCCCAGACAATTTATTCAGCTGAAAAGATACAAAAGGTCTGGTGGTCTGGTTATGTTTGTATGGGGCCAAGATTCAATATTCTATTTTTTGCCAGGTTATCCTGTACAAACAACAATATTAAGTTCAAACAGGGGTAAAAAAATTAAAAGGCTCCAAAATGAAACGTCTACCAAAATCTTCGCCTTGCATCAAGGAACAAAAGAGTCAATGGTCACGATGCTTCAAATTGCATTGTTTCCTTGATAATTTATGATAAAAATTTGTAAAGTATGTCAAAGGTTACAAAATCAGTTGTACGGGGGTCACATACTCAGAATACTCAGTTTACCTTACAGCTGAAGTATAGTCCTACATCTGGTGGACAGTGATGCCATTCCATAGGACTACATAATCTGTGACTTTCCATCACCAGTTACCTTTGCGTTTCAGATATGTCAAATGATTCACAAAGTTCGCCATTTTTGTATCAAGACAAACAATTTGAGCCCAGTTTACTTCAATAGGAGCATTCTGAGAATTTAACCCCTGTACAGCTGATTTGTGTAACCTTTGACACATTTTACCAAATTTTACATCATAGGCCTATCTTGGAAACAAAGCAATTTAAAGTAAGCAATTAAAATGAGCAAAACCACTAAAAATTACCAAAATAGTGAGTTTACATTATTATGCACAACAAATTGTTACACTCTCGGGAAATGCAGCTACCCGTAAGGAACATCTCAGTTCACACTTTTCATAAATTTAGATGTAAACTCTTCTAGATTTTTTGAAAATAGTGCACCGAGAGTAGCAGGAAACAATGGTATTCGTTATTTATTTTTGGCATGAATTTGATTTACAGGGCGTATCAATAAAACTTCTCCCCAATTTTTGTGGTAATTGTGTAAAATTACATCAAAATAATTAATGCCATCTTAAAGCCACATATCTCCTCTTTCCAACGATAGGTAATTTGTTCATGTGCGGGCATGGATAACCGAGTAATCATTGTTTTTGCACAATGGGACAAAGTGAGCTTGGGACCAAGTTTCAAGTAATGCTAACACAAATCCTGTTCAATTTTCCCTCTCTTCTCACTTCAGTCATGCAAGTAAATGGGATTTGGATTGAAACTTGGTCCCAAGATGACTTTGTCCCATTGTGCAAAAATAATGATTAATCGGTTATCCATGACCGCACATGACTAAATTACCTATCATTGGAAAGAGGGGATTTGTGGCTTCAAGATGGCAAGAGTTAATTTTGGTATAATTTTACACAATTACCAAGAAGTTTTGTTGCGTTGTTATTGATACGCACTGTATAGTTCTCTGAAGATAAAACGAATTGTTTCAATTATTTTAGTAAAACATTAACTAAATGTGTCGACATTGGACAATGCTAACACAACCTGTATAATATCCCTTTTTGAAAATAGTCATAGTAGGTACTCTGAATATATACTATTAAGCAGGGCATGTCTTGTTCTCTATTAAAATAATTATGGAGAATCTGACGGTTCAAAGTGGCTATCAACAAATAAGTGGAAACACGGGCATGGTAATTCATTGAAATGATATTAGTTCTTCATAATGTGTTTAATTGTTGAGTATGATAAAAAAAAAAAAAAGAATGACGTATACTAATTTCGGGGTCAGAGGTGAAACTCACTGTTTGGTCACTAACATATGTCACCAAAGAGTCCCTCTCAACATGCCCAAGTTGACTACAATTATCGTGATACCTGAGAATAGAATATTCTGTACCATTCGTGTATAACAGAGTTAGTATTTCCAATCCCATGAGAGCCGATTCTAATTGTGGTAACAGCTACTTGAAAGTGCTCTTCAAGATCCTACACTTTGAGAGGAGCGTCTTCGCGAGAGAACGTGCTGCAGGTTTTTACGAGGGGCCTGCAGTTAGTTCACGACTTCAGATTAGTTAACACAAATGTATTACGAAACATTCCAAACGTTAGCGAGCATGCAAATAAACCTGTGCTTTATTCGGTAAAGGGTTTCCGAATTCATACACCAGGCTGGGGACCAGCCATCTTGAAGCAATGCTCAATGTGTAACGCTTTAACCATGTTAACTCGAATCAGAGATATAATGCATCTTTACAAGTAATACTAGCTGAATTAAAACATTCAAATATTAATCTGTTTCACACTTCTTTGAAAGTTATGTCATTAAATTCAATGCCTTTTCAATACATTTTCGCTACTTTCCAAGATTAAACATATCCAGGTGAAAGTGGCCCAACTAAAATTTATACCCTTTCACTAATTGAGTGTATATCTCTGGACCTAGGGACCCAAATGGGATGCATGAGATAAACGGCAATTTATAGAGGAATAATTAGGCCTTCACGCAGTTCAAATGTTTAGTGAAAATTGACACATTATTTTTTTATTTGTTTTTCTTAATGTTCCATTTTTGGCACACTCCGTATAACTATTCAAATCGGGTGGTAGAAGAGTGATTGTCACTGTTGACGGGTGTGATACTGAATCCACCTCCTGGTTTGAGGGTGTTTTCTATATTTTGAAGTGCCCAATCGGAATTTTTGGATCCAACCTCTGGGAAATTCGGGAAATGTTTTAAAATTAATTAAAGATGGATGACCCGACCATGGTCCAATTTTGCATATGATGTTTTTTCCTTCACATAAAAGCATATCGCCAAAAACATTTGATAACAAATTCTGACTTAAATGGGTCCAGATCGTAGAAGCACAAATGTGTACTAAATTGGCCCATAAGACAGTGTGTTAATTAATGTGGTCGACCACATTTGGAGACGCCTTTGTTCAGAACATCAAACAGTGTCAAAAGGAAATATTTCCTGAGCTTCAAGTTTCAAGAGCAAAACAGTTACACGGCTACAGCTCAATCAAAGTTCAAGGTCATCCTGGGGTAAAACTTACCCAATGCACATAATTTGTTGAAACCGGTGTCAAATTGTTCGCCTAAGTTGCTTTATATTACAATGTTTGGTATTTGGTTGAATAATTAGAGGGAAAATAATTATAACAAGGGTCTACATGGTTTATAGGGATCACCAAAACGTGAACTCAAAATTTTAAACGGAGTTGTCATCAAAAGAATTAAAATGACACCAGTTTTATTGGATATATTTTGCCCCCAGGATGGCCTTAAACCGTGTTAGGGCTGTTGCGGTGTAAATAAAGGTCGGAAACTAGACAAACTATAACCTTACAATGAGACAAATACATTGGTGCACATTTAAACACAAATTGACTTGATTTCAAGTTTACCTCCTTATTTTACAATGTTCTCTACATTTCCCAGAGGTTGGACCCAAAAATTCTGATTCAGTAATCTTTATAAAAACATCTTCAAACCTTCTTTACCAAACTTCAAGAAGGGGATCCTCATTTACGACCCTACTAATCAACATTACATTATACTCAATTGACATTGAGTAATACATTGGATGCAGGTATAAAGCAAAATGTTTATTCATCAGAAAGCTACAAGTTGCTCACCAGGTTGAGTAAAATGGCTTGTTCAGTATACTCGAAACTTCCAGATATTTTGATTTGATTTCTGTAATAGAACTACACCTTCAAACATCAAAAGAACACAGGCGGTATTCTTGGTATTTAAAATACCTTTTTCTTCGAAGGTCATGGAAGTTCAAAATCATGATATGTAGATGCACGCTGCACGTCGTGTAGTCGTGTACCGATGTACATGCACCAGTAAAACTATAGGCCGTAGATTTGTCAGATTAATTGTAAATATCATGCTGGCATAAATGCAACCTATAATTTACTGAGCAATAGCGAATCCCCATTTGAATACACATCACTCACAGTGATGCAGGCATCAACGGTGAAAGATTGCCGAATTCATAGCTTGATATATACCTCCATGATATCAGGTAGTACCGTAGACATAGTCGGGTTACGCCGGAATCTCGCCAAGTTCACAATCATGACAAGTCCATTGCATTACCGCAATAATTATTATTATTTTCTGATTATAACTTGTTTTTGTAAAATATCAGAATGACCAGCATTTCCGCGACACACCAGCTTGTCATCTGCCATTGATATGTCCGCTGCAATTCTTGGGCTGCACGTGTCTAGGTTCGTCAACGTTGCTTAAGATCAGAATCAACGCGGTGTAATTTCTGATCCCGTCACTGCGTCAAACTACTTTGTCGTGCAACGTTGAGTTAGATTTCAAAACTGCTTTACTCAACCTGGTGTTTCACAATTTTACTCGGGTGAGGAGTTACAAGGGAAATGTGTGCTTTACGCCATGCTGATTAAACCTTGACTCAACCTTTTACTCAACACGCCTTACTCCCCGCACTGAGTTAAATATTTTTTAGAGTGCACAGTCTAAATAACAGATATTATAAAATTCCGAACAAACCTTGAAAACCTGCATTACGAAGGAGCTTGATAAAAAAAGTAAACTTTTACCTGTACTGCCGGACTAATTATTGATTTTAAAATCATTTTCACGTATATCCTTTTACAGCTCAACGACTTTAAGGGAATCGTTAATCTCGACGAACGTAGATAAATTGAGGGATGCGTGGTTCAGACGAGAGTATTATCAGGGGAGGGCGGTCATGAAATCCCAATTTCAGACGTCGCCATTGGTTTATAACACGTAAAAGCGAAATCTTCCCGAAAAATTCTGAATATTTTATATGTTGTCAGGAATATTTCGTATTCCAAACCGTTGGACGGTGAAGAATCACTCCACTGGAAGGGTTATCTGACATTTTTTTGTAGAATAAACGAACGAGGACGAGTCGTAGTGGGTCCATGGGAAACACCAACATGACCGAGATCCCAAATCCAAAACACCCAAATTGGTTTGTGAGTTTGCACTCGTATTGCTGTAATTTCTTTTGACCTTTTGGTGAGTGGGCCTATAATGAATGAAGGCTTGCCGCCACCGCTGAGATTATTATTGCATCATGTTCTGTTTCAATCATTTTCGGTCGTCGATGTATAAAACGCATGGCAGGCATGTCCGTAGGTCGGAAACAGCCTAATAGTAGTTCTTTTATTAACCCTTTCTCTCAACACTATAAATAAGCTATCAAGTATTGAATACTGACCAGGGTGATTTTGTACGAATGCTAATCAAAAAGTTCATTGAAGATGTTTGCTTATCATTACGGTCAGTATCCATTCACTGTATAAGCTTAGAGAAGTTTATTACTTGCTAATATAGCCGCGACACCAGCGGCCATGCACAAAAGCAAATGCAGAGCTTTTAGGGAGCGGTCATTATTTATGCCAGGGGAGATGGAAGAATTCGACTTTTCTAGGCAAATCTCATCTTGTTTCCCTTCGCTTCTGTTCAAACATTTCGCATTCCCCTCGATTTTATGAAATTTCTCCATTAAAAAAGGTCATGTTCCACCCTCTCTCCTTAATAAACATTTACATATCCCCCCCCCCCTCTTGCGTGGAATTTCCGCCCCTCAAATACTCCATCCCCTCTGGCGCAAATAATGACTCCTTCCTTAGTAGTCTCTTAGTCTTCAAGTTGATTTTATTCCAAGTGAAGTAAAATCCGTTTAAAAGTCAATTCCTTGTATTTCCAACGTTGTATAAAGTGTCAATATAGTTTCGCCGACGTTAGATCAAATTCGCCTATAGTAAGCGTAATTGTTGTGTCTGGAAGCCACGCACGGTGTATCAAATTTTATTCGTGCATGAGGCTCAGGCAAACCGGTCAATATTCAAGTGCTCTGTGTGTTTTTCTTGGCGTTTACATGCTCAGTATTCCGTTTTAGACGACATTAGTTCGATGACCTAATTCACACATTGATTCGTGAATATGACGTATTTGTATAAGGTATATCATTGTTAATTGATTAATTATTCCAGAGAGACCTATCCGTCAAATGCCACTTGTATATGATTTGCACTATCATTGATCGTGTAAGCATACCTATTTCTGGGAAGCGAGGGTGTCATGGGTAGTAGGAGCTCAACGATGGTTTCCTGTAATCTAGAGAATCCGAGTAAGACAGATTATGGGGTAAAGAAATAGGCTTTATCAATTTCATAAAGGTAGGTGACCCGATCAACTTCCAATTTTTCATATGATGTTTTCCCCCTTACGTGAAAGTATATCAGCAAAATATCCGATTACAAATTTTGAATTTAAAATCGGTCCAGCTGTTTAGAGAAGCAGAAGTTTATGTACAAAATTGGCCCATAGGACAGTGTGAGCTGGTGTGGTTGCCCATATCTGGGGTAATGAGAGAAATGTGAACCTACTTCCGATACCAAAATCTCAATTATAATGTGGGGGCGAGTTTGTCGATCGAGTCACCCACCTTTACAACCCCAGACTTTGACAGATTTTACCATTGAAAAATGCATCCGACCATCCACATACTGATGTTGCAAAAGGGAATTTGACATGGGTCAAACTTTTGTAGCAAGACCAATATATTGTAACCTCCGACGGCATTGGAGAGGAGGTACAAGAACATGCCTGCTTGCTTTTAAAACTTCACGCTACACAATATTGTATGGCCCCTGCTGACCCAAAATCAGCATTTTTTTAAGGAACAAATGACTTTGAAAAATGATTTTGAATAAAAACGCGCGTGAAGCATGAGAATATCTATTCTTACAACTTAGGACATTTCAAGTTTCCTTTTACAGGCTCGGTATTTTAAATACCATCTTCATAAATCAAATACTTACATAGGTATTCCTATAATCGTTTCGTCCGCACTATCCTTTTTAAAAGAATTTTTATTGTTTACCTTCTACAATATTAGCGTAATTGGCGCAAAGTCGCGTTTTAAGCAAACGATGTCATACCTTCATACCCATTTCCATTTTAATTTGTATCTATCGTGAAGAAATTTCCAACCCTCGTTCCTCTCTCTCTCTCTCTCTCTTCCCTTTATCAATCCCCCATCTTTGTAAAATAACGCAAATTACAGAAGCAATAATTTAAAGTTATCGTGGGTTTTGTTCACGTGTGCTGGTAAGCAAGCTTATCACAGAACTCTATTGGAAATACAATCATTACTTATCGGCAAGAACATGTTTTAGTTGTTTTTTTTTTTCAAATAACATAAAAGGTGTTAGCTAAAATTAGATAAACCATCATTGATTTGTAGATTTTTTTTGTCAATTAAATTGAGATAATAACCCTCAATGATTTGTAGATATTTAAATTAAATTAGAGAAATGAAGAATGTTCCATATGAAATTTCCTGGCAATAGACCTAGCCAGAAACACGCCTTTTGCACGCCTATATTTTGAACAGACTGGTTTTAAATACATTCTCATTATTTATAAAACAAGAGCAAATTTTAGTTTCAGTGATGATTTGAGAAACGCTCACTTGCAAATGCCATTGTATAGAACTTGATGATACAAGAAGACTCTTACCCCGGAGTTATATATCTCAGATGTTGACCATCAGCTACGATTTACAAATCCAGTGAATCTAATCCATTATATAGCATTATTTGTAATTGTCGAGAGAATTAAGAACCCATCCGAAATTGGATATAGCAAAAAAGATTGTCTATGCTTTCTTAGACAAAGTTAGACCTACGTGAGTGGACAAAACCTGTTTTTCCAGATTTCTAGCCGAGGAACTCCCGGGGAAGCTCAGGTTAACTGCAATGTAATCGGAGGGTGAAGACATCCTAACCTACCTGGGATTGAATCCCGTACGGTTTATACCTGTCACGGTTACTTCAACTTAAAGGGGGATGGCCCGATTTAAGGATTATGAAGTTTTCATCTTGATAGATTGGCCTTCGCACCAAAACCTCATCTGTAAAGTTTCACGCCGATATTTCAATCGGTTTTGATGTGAGAGCTAAAAACGTGATTTTGTAAGTCCCATAGAGCGACCAAAATGGGGTACATTTTCGCTCATAACTTTCAAATCAAACATCCCTTGGCTCTAAGATTTCACAGGGTAAATGAGAAAAATAGTAGCTTTCTTCTGATACCAAAATGTTGACCACTTCCGGTAAAATCTGGGGCTTCTGGGGACGAGGCTATTAGCGACCGGGCCATGGACACCCTGATTTATACAGTTGGTAGTAGGGCGAATCCTTATGGTCCATAGTATTAAATTCAATAGGCACAATTGTCCTAATTATATGTAACAGTCAGTCAGACTTATTTCAAGATAAAAGCCTTTATGAATGACTATTACATCAAGAATTTGTAGACTTACCACACACCACAACATGATCGACAGTCAGTGAAAAATTCAGGATGGTTGGTGAATTTTTCACTTACTGTCTCTTATGTTATGGTGTGGTAGTAACATGTTCGAGCTTATTTCTTCGAGCTTTTAACATGTTTACAAACATTGCTATTAACATTAACTAGTCCATAAGGGGGCTTCTATGAGCTTCACCGTACGTGGCAATATGCAAGCAAACGAGACACAATATTACATGTAAGGATCGGAAATAGAAAATATTAAAGCCATCGAAAGAGTCCAAAGGCAGGCTGCTCGCTTTTGCAAAAACAACTATGACAGGGAGAAAGGAACAGTGACAAAAATCTTCGAAGAACTTGAGTGGTTAACTCTGGAAGCTTCTGGAAGGTAGAAGGGACATCCATAGGTTGACAATTATGTACAAGATTTCAAATAAGTTGACATTACCAAACAGGCTGACAGACTAGAGGTCACAGCAAGAAATTCAAAGAAATAGATTCTCGACTAGATATTTTCAGGAAATCCTTCTATCCACGTATACTTAAAGACTAGAACAGGATGAAAGCAAAAACAATAGCCATTCCCGCCTCAAATCTCCTCGAGTCACATTTTAGGGATCTCAGTAACAAGCAGAATTTTAAGTAATGTACTCCGATCCCAAACAAGTCACATGGTCAAGTTGACTTATACTGTGTGAAGCAGCAAAGCGTCAACTCAACCAACCAGAACCAGAATCTCCAAGGACTGCTCAAGGTCACTGAAGCGTCGAACATAGCTTATGTAAAGTGCACTGTACTGAGCACAGATGAGGAAGGGAAACATGAATGTCAAAAGACAACGACAGCGTTTTACTTGTCAAGCTAATGCTGGAAGTGTACTTAGTAAGGTGAAATGAAAGGTTAAGTCTGACGACGGCAAACACGGATATTACGAGAGCAAAATGTCTACATTGTCTCCACAAGCAGGAACAGCGCCTCATTCATATAAAAGTTGTATCAATCTTATAGAGGTAGCTTCTGGAGCGATGCTAAACCTCTTTGGTGCGAGTGGACGGATGGTGTAGAGGTGAGGTCAGTTTACATTACATAACTAACAGTTAATGGTGGACATCCACAGTGGACATCCCCCTGACATCGTTGACATCCAAATAGGGTAACTAATAGCTACTAATTTGCCGACTAGGATTCTATTTTTGACTACTGGGGGTCATCCATTGTGGGTCTTGCTTTGTCCCTAATGTAAATCTTTCCAAAGGATATTGAAAACACTAGAAATGAATCTATTATTTGTCAAAGATCGCAATCTGGGTCAGCCCTATCATCATTGCATTACAACCGCAATAAAGAAACAGAATTAGTCACTGTCTACATCCAAATATATCATTCAACACTTTTGAACCATACTTAATTGACCACAACTAACCCAGACGCACTCAGCTAATCTACGTTAGTGACGCCAATTTACACGAGTCCACGGGTTTCTTTGTGGTGCTCTATTAAAGTCTGGTCATTTTGGTAATTTGGTTATAAACAAGTAAAAGTAAACATCATTATGCTAAATCAAAAACTCATTATTTAACATCCACATGGTACAGCCCACGACTCACTAAGACCATCTGCCTCAATAAAATGTTAGACGGGCGGCATATCAAATTTAGTTTCATTATCGAAACATTCCATATATACATAATCTTTCCAGAAAATGACTGTAGATTGGGGATAATAGCAATCCCTTAACTTTGTTCGTGAAACCATTGACAAGTTCGGACAGCGCGTGTACTGCGCAAACTCGATGACCTGTGCAGTTCGCTCCCTCAACTCAAGTACCGGATTATGATCCCATCCAATATGTAGGATTTTTGTTATTCTGGTTGTGTGTAAATGAATATTTAATGATAATGTGTATCTTACCGTAGCAAAGACTATATCCTTCGTCACTACCGTCTGCACAATGCCATCAATGGTCTCAGGCCAGTTCACTGTCGATGCACATGGAACCATCCTCACAAGCAAAACAGTCGGTATCTGATGAGAGAAGCAGGTTATAAGAATATTACTATTGGATATTCTGCGAAAGATTAAGATCACTGAGAACCCACAAAGAAGATCAAGCAATGGTGATATTTAAAAGAGAGCAAGGTTAAGAGTCAAGCACTGCTGCTATCGCTTTCATAATCAAGAATTTTTCTTATCCATCTTCAGCAGGTTCATGTGTAAAAAAAGAATAAGCAGCGGTGGATGTCGTACGCAAGATCTAAAATAAGTCGTCAGAACTAGCCACCAAGTCAGTTATTCGCGTCAGCTTTTCCAATATCAAGATTCCGGCAAAGGATATTGCACAGACTTTTTTTGAAGTTTGCACCTCATAATATAATTTTGGAATATATCATCTGTCATCTGATTTAACAAGTCCAATGAAGCCCTCCAAGGCCACCTACTTTGGCACTCCACTGACTTTCAATAATCGTGTCAGAAAAACAACCGAGAACGGTCATGCTTATGCAGCTCTAATGATGCTGTGATAAGGGTGCGTAGTCATGTAGTATAAAGCTAATGTATACGTCAAAATGATGGTCATGTAACATTATAGGCTTAGAAAAAAAAAAATTCAACATGGGGGGGGGGGGGGGCTGAGCCCCAGTCAAAAGTTCTGTCGAACCTGATGGGGTCCAGGGGCCAGTGCCCTTGTGTGGGTCAGGGGTGAAGCCCACTGAAGCTGTTGGCTTTAAGAAACCATTATTTTATGGGTATTTTGTGATATTTTACAGCTCATATCCTGTAATATTTGTATGTTTTAAACTTTTACATCACTTTCAGCTTCAATTATTGGGGGACTGAAAGGTACTTCTTCCCCTACCCAGCAAATTTATTTGAGGGCTGAGCCCCCAACACCGGCCCGGCCCGGCCCGGATCCCAGCAGTGTAAATTCACAAATTAACGTTGGCAGAGGTGCAACTTATTTTTAAGTTCCATCAAACACCATGCGGTATTGCTTAAAGAACCCCTGAGATGTATGAGTACACGTTTAGCATCAGACAAGACATGATTGCTTGATTAACTGTGCATCCATTCAAAAAATATTCATTAAATTGTTGTTCAAAATCAGAAATATGTACATTTTAGATATCAAAGTTGTTTTCAAATAAAAGATATTGTAGTATGAGTTAGTTTTGATGTTTTTTATTTTCAATGACACTCTTCAATATTTATCATATTGCAAAAAAAAAAACAAAACAAAAACCAAAACACGAATTTCCCACAAAACAACTTAAAACTCGGAATTTCCAATGCTACAACATAACCAGAAGAATCTCATGATTTTGATCTAGACTCAAATGGAATTGTTCATTCACTGTCATCAATATTTGCATTTCTGTTTGTCACTCTGGAGTTATGAGTATGCTGATCATTTATCCCTACAAATTCGCGAAAATTGAAACAGTTAAAAGGCGAGACGGCTCCTACATCCCGCGGCCCGGAAAGTTTTAATTCGGCAATTGACCCGTAATCGTTTCAATCTGTCTCTCTATCGGGAACGAGAAGTACACATTAAACTGATAAACAAAGCTGACTTAACGAATTCGGAATACAAATCCGGTGCAGATATGTCTGTACAAACGATGACAACTACCTGACGCTCTTGTGATTAGATTTGAAGAGCAAAAGAGCCACTGAGTCAATAAAATCGCACCACATGAGAGTTGATACAAGAAAATGCTCTTTGCAAATTAAAAGGTTAGCCAAAAACAGCTCCATTGGTAATGAAAGTGTGCCGAAATTGGACACACATATCTGTAACACATTTGGAGCTGACGACTCATGTAAGTCATAATGGTCACTTTGAGCCACACTTTGGTCAAGAGTGAGTTTTAAATTGGTTACTTTTTGGCATGTCTACATTTTAACTGTTTTCGTGTTTTAAAAGGGAGAAAAATAAAATACCCATTTAAAAAAACACACATGGGGTTCTATAGTTTTTGGATGCTTTATACCATGTTGAGGGATAGTGTTATGAACGCACGGACGTCGAGTGTTAAAATTAGAACTTACAAAGCTATCCCGTTTTAAACGATATCACAGTAGTTATCTGAAATTTCAAGTATTCCAAGAAGTTGTATGTGTCATTTTAAAGAGGTGTTTTCATTCCAGTTAAATGTGTCACTTATCTTTAAATCATTTTTGTTGTTTTTTTTTTTTTTTGTGTGGGTTTGGTTGTGTTTTATTGTGTTTTGTTTTCTTGTTTTATTTATTTTGATTGTGTTTGGGTTTTGGTTTGATTGGTTTGGTTTTTAACATAACGTATAAATATGGACATCAAGAACCTTGACCCTTCCCCATTTAACATATGTTTACAATGAATGCTAAAATATAACATATTCAACAGCAACGGCATCAAATTTTGAATTTCCAATATCAAACTAGAATTCGGTGGGAAATCTATTTGTTACATTGGAACAACATTCCACCAAATGTTGAAAAATCAACAGATATTCATTCTTTTACAGTTCTTACAATAGGTTATTGATTGCAAATTATGAACATAATTGCAAGAATAATTATAGAGTCTGGGACTTGACAGGCCTTTGGCTTATTTCCCGGTGCTCTTCCACACCATCATATTTCATTTATACAATTTTGTATTTTTTATTTATACCCTATGTATGCATGTGGAAAGAAATAAGTTATGCTATGTTGTTTTTGTTTTGTATATTTTGTTGTCTTTTTTCCATTCCGGTTAAACGTTCCACCATGTTTTAAAGGTCCATGGTCCGATTGCTAATAGACTCGTCGCCAGGGACCCCAGATTTTAGCGGAAGTGGTCAAAATTTTGGTATCAGAAGAAAGCTACTATTTTTCTCATTTACGCTGTGAAATCTGAGGGCTAAAGGATGTTTGGTTTGGATGTTATGAGCGAAAATATGCCCTATTTTGGTCGACCAATATTAATTTTACAGAGTACTATATGGGATTACAAAATCACGTTTTTAGCTCTCACTTCAAAATGGGTTAAAATATCGGCGCGAAACTTTACAGAGGGGTTTTTCGGTTGAAGCCCATTCTATCAAGATGAAATATTTATAGACTTAAATCGGGCCATCCCCCTTTGAACCAATGAGGTATAGGACATTTTGTCTATAAAGTAGTGGCACTGATTCCGGATAATCGTAATAACATGTAGGACCTAGCTAAATATTGAACAAATTTCTACAAATTTAAAGGTTTGATTTTGAAATATAAGGTCTGCAAAGTTTACAAATTGGCATTATAGAGGCAGTCCCTATAGACTTAAGTGTAAAATACACATTAAATAGAAACAAAGACAAACCATTTAAAAATGCTTTTTATTTGGCTGAAATTTGCCGACTATTCTGCTACAGTCGCTTCTTTAAAGAGACATGAGGAGATTTCCAGAAAGAAGCGCCCCCAATTTTTCTCGAACCCCGGTTTTTTACATATTTGGAATGCTTACCAATGTATTAGATCACACCTGAAGTGAATAAGCCGAATTGTCTTTATGTAATAAGATGATGATTTAGTACTTTCTGTCGTGCACGACAGAAAGTCAAAGCATGGTTTTCTACGGGGAACGATTACGATAGCAGGCAAGTTCAAAACAAGGTTTGCGTTTTTCTTTTGCACCTGTTTGTCCAATAAACCTTCGAAACGTTCTCGGTAGGTGGTCTACAACCGATCCAGTGAAATTTGAGAGAAATTCGTATCCTAAAAAAATCTCCTCCTGTCACTTTAATTGTGTTTTTTTCTATGCCCTCTCGATCTGAATGAAATATACATGTAGTTGCGTTATGGTCCACATAAAAATGGGAAAGCATTCACCTTTCAGACCTTCTCAACACCGGCGTTCGCTACTTGTTGATAAAGTTCCGTAGACTACGAGAGACATAAATTCAGAGCTGGACAAAAGTAGCGATATTTCAGTTTTACATAAAATGCACGTGAGAGGGTGGCAATTTGATTATACCTTAGAACAGACCCAATAAAAGGGAAATTTGTCCAAAATATGTTGCCCTTTGTCTCATGGCACTTTGTATACTCGCGGGCCCCTTTCAAGAGCCTCGAACCCTGGGGGATCCCCCACTGTTGGCACATTCTATATAGTTACCAAAATATTTAGCAAAGCTGCAAGGTAAGGAGATAAAAGAAAAAAAGATGGATTTCTTTTGGATGTTGAGTCCAAATTCAACAAATATATTCAAGTACACAGCTTTGAGTGTCTCATTTTCGTTTACTAGTAAGATTTCGTAACATTTTTGGGTTAAGATATGCGTGTGATAGTTTTGTATTTGCCTGTCTACGTTCGATGATAAAAACCAATTGAATCATGAAGAATACCGATCCTTCCCAAGGGTTCACTTAACCAACTCGACAGATAAAAGTGCCTCAGCACTTGAATTACCTTTCCAAACTATGAGGTAACAAAATCATATCTTAATTTGGGAGCATAAGCCATCGAAGAAAATTCAAGCATGGAAATTTCGTTAGAATGGAATCTATGACATAATAAACCAGGCGTGCTATATGTAATACGCTATAATAGGCTTATCAAAACAAATGATATACCCAGGGGAAAATAGACTACGCCTTTCTAGTATTGCATTGAGACTTTAGTGCTTTTCCTACTAGCTATCTGCTATCTATGATCAGGCATGATGAAGCACCGGGGAAAAAGCAATCGGGCATAGTCCCACCCTCGGGGTATGATGTATACAACTACTGATTCTGTTGACGTTTTACTGAGTACCACTTTTAACATATGTATTAAGTACCATCTTCGTGTATACCATTATTTCGGATTTCGTAACGGCACAACTTTTTGAACGGATAAGTTGCTGTTCGATTTTTCTTTTTTCCCTCTATTTTTACTTTCTACATTTTAGTAAAACTGTTTCGAAATTAATGTTTTTGTTTCTGTCTTTGAAATACACGGCCAGAATACAGAATCCCAGCCATTGACCTTCACACCCGGCACCCACACACTCTATCCCTACCCCAGCACACACCCACACACACAAGCACACACACACACATCAACAAAAAAATAGTCCACACCGTCCCCCACACAACATACGCAAAACGCCGTTTTTTCATTCACATAAAGCATGAGAAATAAATTATATTTTAATTGACTCCTGAAGTGATTCCATTGAAAAGATTTCCATAAATAACACACGACCAGCTGCTCGCACTGTTTGATCAAATATACTTTAGTAGATAATAATAATTTAAGTTTCTTGTGTGAAATATTATGTACGTCATCAACGTCTTACAGAATATCCATTAAACATGATGGTAATTTGTTAATACAGTATTCAAGGTATTCGTACAAATACACGCTCAATGAATTCATGTTTGCAAGGATATCAGAGTGCAAATATTCCCTCCATATCCATATAACTTGATTTACACCATGATAAAATGAGATTGAGGCATACACTGTAAATTTGGGGCGTAACAGGGGTCACTTGTCAGAGGGGGCAATTTCCCGGTTTTGAGGCAGATTTTCCCGGTTGGAGGTAGTTTTAAGGCAGATTTTCCTGGTTGCAAGTGAAAATTTCCTGGGGAGCAGGCAAAAAGGGATGATTTAGCATGATTTTCAAGCTTTTTCTTCCGGGTCAAAGCGCTCTGGGGTGGTAACCTGCCCCCCCCCCCAGTCCCCGCTTGTTACGCTACTGCCTTGGAGATCTCATCAACACCATATGTTTCCGAGAGAGAATTTCTACTATCCTACACTATTTTACTTCCTTATGGATACATTTCATCAATACTAACAGAGACATTACCATAAATATGTTCTCTTTTCTTCAGTTATCAAGTCTATTGTATTAATAATAGATTTGGGACCTACCTTTGATCGTTGTGGTACTGCACAATGCATATTTTTCTCAGGATCCGATCTATTTGAAGGCAAAACGCTATTTCTTGTTGCAATTGTTAAAAAAAACACGAACCAATTTTGCTATTTTGTCCAATAAACCTCTAAAATATTCTCTGAAGTGCAAATTTAGAGGAAAATGTATCATCAGAAAATCTTATTGTGTCACTTTAAAGAACTTAAAAGTCTGTAAAACCTGAATGGTTCTTTAAGAACTAAAAATTGATTCTTTGGAGACCAATAAACATTTTGCTAACAATATATGAATGAAGGATTCACATAGAAGAGAAAAAGGTTCTAAGTGGAACTTGTATTTTTAAGAGTGCAGTTATTGTTAGCGTAATATTTACTATTATATAAAAAGACCTAATCCATACCCTCTTAATCCCTTGAAATTCCCCTCAAAGAAAATAGATAAGCACCTACAAGTCCACAAATGAGCATAGTTTTTGGCCATTATCTCATAAAGATCAACACGTCTGCTAAGATCTTTGTCATGGAGGGTCAATGTAACTCATCAATTGCAAGACACGGTTGAAACTACACTGGAATTTCTATCCTTCCCAGGGAAAAAATACCTACACTGTTAAAACAGCCGGGTAAACTTTTAATTCAATACTAGGGTACATAATGACATCGACATCATCAACTGGCACCCCATAAGTAGAAGTAGCCAACATGGTATAATGTTTACCCACTCAACGACAGGGTGGACCCAAGATTAGATAATATTTTAAAACCTTTAAGGGGTTGCACTAGATGCTTAAAAATAGCACTGATATAGAAACACGGCGTAAATACATTATACCCTATGCTATATGAATTCTTTATTCCGTCAACGAAATAAAGCACAAGATATATTAGACTAGGCGCAAAGGGTATAATCTAATTATGCCAAAAACACATTCAGACAGGACTTCAATGCTTCCAACCACACATGTTTGCGTGAATTCTCTCATCTAATTATACCAAAAACACATTGAGACATTATTTCAGTGCTTCCAATCACACATTTTTGCGTGGATTCTCTCACGAAAACGTTAATTTGGAAAGCCTTTAAACGATTGTATTTTTAGAAATTATATCTATTTTAGAATAAGGCTAATTGTAATGATTTCTAACTGGTATTATTCTTGATACAATTAAAATTAACAGTAGTGTTGCTGAGTGTGAGGTGTATCTGGCCACCCCCGTTGACGGGGACAAAACCGGATTTAAAACTTTGGTCTAACTAACTAACTAACTAGTAATCAGTTTTATACCAGAAAGTTTTTACACTTCGTACTTGATCTAGTGATATATATCACTAGATCCCCCCCCCCCAACCGCGTGAAAGAATTTCCCCACCTTCGCATTCACAAAACGAATTTCCTAAAGTGATTTGGCGCATTGAGGTCCTGCCTCAACGAACAATGTGTTTTATATCAGTGCTACTTCTAATTTTCCTTTAATATATACTCCCAAAACTATCCTATATTGCAAACCTTAAAAAGTCGTAGTTTGGAAGTCCTCATATATCAACCTACTTCTGTCTACAATTAGGAAGACAACATTTCCTTTATAATCAAACTCTTCCTTCCTTCCGGATCTCTTCAATTTACATGCATGAGTTCACTTGAATGGCTTCCTATCTCAATAGCTAACTGTTATAATGTCCTCCATTTTTCTGATTAAACTATTTGGGAATATGATTTTCCAATTTTGTTGAGAAAAGAGTTCTCACACGGGACAGCAACTTTGTTTATACTATAAAAGAGAGACAGTGAATACCCCTAGTTTGTTTTGCTAAGTGTGCACCTGTTTAGATTGCACAATAGGGGAAGTGGGGATTCCCCAAGGATGCTAACCTTAGAAACTTGTTTATGTTTTGAGATCAAAACATTGTAAGATCAAGGGAATTTTCCCCACAAAGTTATATATATGATGATGTAATTCGGGTGTGATTCATTGTCCCAGCTAGTGTAAGGTAGTTATGCATGAGAATGTAATGATTATTGTTTAGAAAGGGGAATCTAGCTGTGTTAAGATAAATAGTATTGTGACTGAAGGACTGAGGCCAAGATGAAATCAGGAGCTGAACTAGAGCTCTGTAGCTATACAGTATAATTATATAGTCTAGTTTACTCTACACTAATGGTAGTTTTGAGGTTTCACATCTAGTGCCCAGGATTTAATATTTTGGATGCCCGCGAGCTTGATAGCTAAAATTGTCTGCTGTCGTCTGTTAAGAAGCCAAATAGCCTATCAGTTTTGGAATCAAAAAGGGATTCCAGTTTGGTGGGTCTATATTGGGACATCGCGACAGACTGATTGGGGTATATACCGGGATTTTTTATATTGTGACCCTTTGTCGTCGAGGACGCCCCGTCGTCTTGAACTGCTGGACAAATTTTACCTTCAGGACTGAGAGATCCCTTGGAATATTACCTGAGTTTTGTATGTTCTTGTGCGCTGTCATTTTGGAGTCCTTCGCTGAGAGGAACAATCATCTTGAACTGCAACGCCTCTTTTGAACTTAAGTATCAGTTATATAATTGTGTGTAATTGTGTAATTTTGATTTATGTAAGGTTTTGGACATACCAAATTCCTCGCACCACTTACAATCATTAAAATCTGTTATATTTCTAAAATTAAGATCACTTGTGACAAGGCTCATTTATTAGTGTTTGAAAGGCATTTTCTGCCTTCGGACCCTCAAGACTAGTCCATAAACAATAACATGTAAAAATCACAATACATTTCAATACAAGGCAAGGCTTTTCACGGTTTTTTATAAACCTAAATCCCTTTGGGATGGCGTTGCTTTTAAAGCGCTTTTCCAGCATAGTCTATCATTTGCATTCAGCTTGGTTAAATTCACCTAATGGTTTTTTTTGCGTTTAGCCAAGATAGGTTCGTATGTCCATTTTTGCCCGTAAAAAGAGTTCACTCATAGGGTAGCGTTATAACATGAAATAGAAACAAGATGCAGTGCAAGAACTTTTAATCCACTAAAAACCCATCAACCTGAAAAATAACGACTCAATCGCCGAATGATTCACATGCGCCAACCTGCGCTATAATTATTACATGCATGGTTATCTTTAAGATGACCTACAATTTGCCGAGTGAAGTTCAGAGAACTAGAAGAATTTCTTAAAATGACATCAAACAGGATGCAAATCTTGTACAGTCTAATTGAGCTTACTTGTTTAAGTAGTACGGCTTATCTGTTCTACTTGTTCAAGTAATTCAGATGTAGTTAACTGTCCTTGGTGATTCCTCCAAGTATTTTAAATGCACTTTCCTATAATGGCGTTCTCTTTTCCCATTTAATCTTGGAAGGAGTCTACTTCTCTTGACATTTACACGACTGGGATTACTGATCAAGGTCAATCAACCATATTGAAAATCAACACAAACATGATGAGCACAAATTCTCCCGCCGAAAAATGAAAAACCACTCTCCCGAAAGACTTTTTGCATAAAATTTGGTTCATAATAGGAGAATATAAATATATTTACATTGTTGAAATAAAAATTTATATATAAAAGTTACTCCAGTACGATTTAAAGGGAAAAAAGTTTTGAATAGCGCCACCAAAATGCTTTTTATGCTAATTAGCATAAAAACGCCATGGCCGATTTGAATTTTTTGCACCAAAATATGCGCAACTGATATTTGGAAAATACATAAAATTTTGGGCAAAAATAATTTAGCGTTAAACATGGCGCGCGAAAAAACAAAATCGTGGGTCCACATGACCCCCTCCCTTATATGCATTAGTGAATGAGAATTCACCTTGATCAAAACGGTCATTTGTTTTAAATTTACCGCACTACGGTAACAGAAAAAAAATATCCAATAAATTCAATGAAGTAATTCTTGTTATGGCTTAACATAGATAAATTAAGGAAAGCAAAAAGTTTAAATATATAAATGAGAGCATGGTGTATCAATAAACACTGTGCTTGTTTTATCTATCAAACTGGCACATCTTGTGTACAAGGCTGACATTACTGAAACGTGATTGTTCTGGCTGTAATTCTGATTAATCCGCTATGGCCAATAACAAAGATGGTTCATTTTAAATATTCAGATAGCCGCTTTGTCTTAACAGAGTTGACAAGTTTTAAACTGTGGAAAGGAATTGATTCCGCATTCTCGGAAGAAGCGGATTCATTTTATATACTTGCATCAATGATCAAAGCAATCCCCGCCTCCGCCCGTATGCAGATGAATCATTTAGGTTTCATATGGATCTTGATGTTTGACCTTATGAAATATTTATGTGAAGTATCTACTGAAAGATCAAAAATTACAATTTTCAGGTAAATGTCACGCTACTTTATTCCAAGGATCTGGGGAAAGGGTTGACCTCTTTTTTCCTCTTCTTTTAATCTGTGCAACCATGTAGTTTCTTTAAAAATGGCATTCCAATAAAATTTCGGAAATATATAAACTTTGTTTCGTTGTTGTTTTGTTTATAGTTTGTGTTATAAAATAAGTGGCGCAATCGAATGTACTTACTTTGAAAATTGAATTGGAGAGTCAGATGGAAAACTCAAAGCATTTGCAAAGGTGTTTCTAAAAGCAAAAATGCCACATTTCATGACGCACGCTCTCAATTATTTTCTATGTTGAGATATTGGTACAATTGGGTTTATTATTCATAAACTAAAACTTCCTCAATTTGGTTTAGCTGGAAATTATTTCTATGTCTTGAAATAACGATTTAACTAAAATTGGGGGGGGGGGGTCCTTGATCTTTCTTATCCCAGTCGTAATTTTTCATCAACTAATCTCGTGTACAGGGCTGACATTATTTATGAAACGTGATTGTTTTGGCTGTAATCTGATTAATCCGCAGTGACCAATAACAAAGACGATTCGTTTTAAATATGCAGATAGCCGCTTTGTGTGATTGTGAAAAAATAATGATTGTTGTTTTATCATTTTAATAAAAATTCATAGGGCGTTTCCGAGGTGGGGCGAAATAAAAATGCAGGAATCATATAATGCATACTAAACATAAGTTCATAGCACTCAAATACGAATAAACAAATGCTATACTCTATGTGTTTGGAAGCGAGTGTGTATTAACATTCTATGCATCAAGAGACGTATACTGCTGTTGCACATTTAAATAAATCCCCTGAGTATTGATGTTTGTGTTCGTTTCCCCTTTTTTTCAAATATTTTTTTCATAAATTTGGATTTTAATTTCAGTGAGCTGTTGTTTTGCAACTTGTTTATGATAGCGCTCTCTGACGACTGCCGTAGGTCTAACAACTGAAAATGCAATACTCTACAGATAACACACTTAACCTCGACTTGCAAAGAAAATGGGAGAATAGGTTTACTTCCCGCCAGCACCCTCATTTCACAACCGACAACCTCTAGAGAGCGGGATTCACGCATTTGTTCCTCGCCAATTTTTCCACAAACAAACACATACATAACAAAAATCTTGGTTTGGTGTGAAAAGATAACATCTTGTAATATATACATCTGTTCAAATTAAAGACTAGAAAATGCAATGCTTAACGTTATAAGTTGAAATATGTGAAACTATAGTTAATGTGGAATTTCGGGACATACGTTCTTCAATTCCAAAGGGGACGTTATCGGCAAACCCGCCAGTCCCGTTTTGTTTTTGTTTGTTTTCTGTAATTTATATTTAAGGGATGCCTTTCTGTGTGTGTGTGTGTGTGTGTGTGTGCTTTTTTTGGGTTTTTTTTACAAACATTACTCCAGCGAATGTGTACGCACAAACACCTTCACACATATCCTCATACACCCCACATGCACAGGACTCCTCCCAACACACACACACACACACACCACACACACACGCACACACACACACACACACACACAGCGTATCGGCATATACCCCCAAGTACTTACGCGTGTTCTCCTTGTATATATAACCTTTTTTTGCAGCACTTGAATAAAGAAAAAGAAATACTCTTTCCTTGTTCCCATGGCTCTTATTCTGTTCTATTTTTCTCCCTTTTATCAAGTTTCATTTTTACATACATACAGTTTTTTAAATTTGTAAGCAAAACACTCACATGATTTCACAGTTTAAAAAGAAGTGTTGAGCTATAATCAGAAGATTACTTGCAAGTACTTCATTAGATCGATTTAGACAGCAATATTAATGAGGAATTAATCAAAGCAAGAACATTTCTTATCGATAGTTTGCCATTTCTCTCGCGCTGTTAATTGTTTCAAGTTGGAACTCTCTCGCACTTTCCATTATTTCAATATAATGCAATTTAATTCTATCAAAATTCTATCATCATTCCTAACACAGTTGACAAGTTTTAAACTGTGGAGATGAATTGATTCAGCATTCTCGGAAGAAGAGGATTCATTTTATATACTTGCATCAAAGCAATATGTGATCCCCGCCTCCGCCCGTATGAAGATGAATCATTTGGGTTTCATTTGGATCTCGATGTTTGACCTTATGAAATATTGATGTGAAGTATCTACTGAAAGATCAAACAAAAATGACAATTTTCAGGTAAATGTCATGCTACTTTCTTCCAATGACCTGGGGAAAGGGTTCACCTCTTTTTCCTCTTCTTTTAGTCTGTGGAACCATGTAGTTTCTTTAAAAATTGCATTCCAATAAAATTTCGGAAATATATAAACTTTGTTTCGTTGTTATTTTGTTTATAGTGTGTGTTATAAAATAAGTGGCGCAATCGAATGAAAACTGAATTGGAGAGTCAGATGGAAAACTCAAAGCATTTGCAAAAGTGTTACTAAAAGGCAATAAATAAACATTTCATGACGCACGCCCTCAGTTATTTTCTATGTTGAGATAGAAAGTGAGTGAGTGAGAGATAGAGAGTTGAGTGAGTTGACCGTTGTGAGTGAGTGAGTGAGTGAGTCTTTTTAGTGAGTGAGTGAGTGTCGTGTGTGTGTGTGTGTGTGAGTGCGTGCGTTGCGTCGAGTGGTTGTGCGTGTGTTGGCGCGCTGCGGGTGTGTGGCCAAATGTATTGCGACCTCATACTTTTTTACCCATTGCTTAATTCACCTCATACGTCGACCAGAAGATAACAACTGGACCCACGACTCCTACGGGGTGTACACAGATTGACCTCTGATGACCCAATATGGCCTTTGACACCCTTCGCAAACCACGGACGACACAGAGTTCCAGGGAACGCTGTATTTTGGTTAGACATAGTCCTTCGTTGAAGAGTTAAAATCATAGAAAATTTGGTTTCGTCATAATTATCCAAAATCAAACATTGCAAGTTGAACAAGCTATATCAGTCCGACCATCAGCTAGCCCGCACGATTATTTGTCTGTTTATTTAATTGTTTGGTTGTTGAGACCAGACAAACAAAGTCTTACTTACATATGTTCAATTTATTGTATATCTTGAAAAAAACACCCCTTTCAAGAGCTTTTAAGCTTGATTTCGTTGAACTACTTGACCCCGTTAAGAGCGATATCCGTGATAAACCTTTGCTTTGCGTATAATTCGCCTCACGTTCAAGGTTTATATAAAAGCACTTAAAATGCGACGCATACGTATCAAGTTGTCAGGTATGATCAACGATTCCGAAAAAAAAGTTACATAGAAATATCCTGAGTAAATATCATACGATCACGAACAAATAAAAATA
Source organism: Ophioderma brevispina (assembly GCA_023653785.1). Classification (NCBI taxonomy): domain Eukaryota; kingdom Metazoa; phylum Echinodermata; class Ophiuroidea; order Amphilepidida; family Ophiodermatidae; genus Ophioderma; species Ophioderma brevispina. The sequence goes on along the minus strand of JAMKCH010030695.1, from coordinate 45,883 downwards.
GCCTCAGCAACCATTCGCTAGGAGTCACGTGGCCGTCAGCAAGGACACAAAAGCAGGAAACCAATGTCATCTTGAAATGGCAATTTATTTTGGTTTCAGTATTTTTTGTTTGTTTGTTTTGTTTTACAAATAATTTTTCGGCTACTTTACCGTACCATTTACCGACGGATGATTTTATGTATTCCTGTAAGCTGATCTATGATACCCAAATCTTTGATGGAATCAATTTTACTCAGAATCGCACCATTCATATTGTAATCATAGAGGATGGGATTCCTACATCTTGACAAGGAAATGACCTGGCATTTGGAAGATGAAAATTTAGCTCCCTGGTATTACTCCAATTGACTACAGCATTTAAATCTGACTGCAGCCGCTCGCAATCTGAGGGTTTACACATTAATCAAACATTTTGCATCATTGGTAAATAAAGCAATCTTAGCAATGCTGGGCAGGTCATGTGTGTAAAACAAAAAAAGGGTCCAAGGATAGAGCCCTGTGGACCCCTTAGAAGCCACTTGAAACCAATCAGAGAGGACACCATCCATGGCAACACGTTGACGTCAATTTGCAAGATAAGCTTCAAAAACATTTAAGGAAACTGCCGACTCAAACTGGAATGAAAATCTAAAGATCGGATTTTTTATTTGAATAGTAGGCTGAATTTGCTCCAATAGGAAATTAGAAATTCCAGAATTTTTGTACCATATGGGAAATTTTTAATCGAAAGTGAAAAAATCAGGACTCATTTTTTGGACACCTGATATGCAATCTATATTTTTTTTGCACATCCGAGGTATTACAATAGGTGGCAGATACAGAAGTCAATTTAAGCCCTTTTATATCAAAAAAAAAAAAAAAAAAAATTTTTTCCCCCCCCCCCCCCCCAACAAAAAAAAAAGAATTTAATTTTATTTTAAAATCTTGGAATAAAAGTACGCCAGGTCAGTATTCATTTGTATAATCAAACACATTTAATCGGTTTCGAATTTTGGGTCAGCTTGGTTAACAATGAGGTGGGACAAAAATTGAGAAAATATACAAAAAAAGGCTATGTAAAGAAGAGTGCTTCATTTGACACTGGGTGATAAAGTTAAACATACCGACTTAAGACAAAACAAAGACCAAGATATAAGATATAGCGTAGAGAAGATAAAAAAAGAAGTGGGGATGGGCAGGGTATCCATTGGACTAAGAAACTCACGGAATGGCAACCAAAAATGGTAAAAGAAAAAGAGGAATTCAAAAGAGGAGATCGCTAGATATTCAAACCGCATACAGGGTGTCTCAGAAAGAACCCTCCAAAACGGCACTTTTTACCTACTCCACCAATTCGTATCCTTGTTTTAGCTTTATATTATGAGAATATGTACTCTTTCAAATACATGGTGAAAAAGAGAAAGAAAACGGTGAAAAAAATAACCAAACAAGACTATTTCCCTAAAAATGATGCAAACCTATTTTGTCCACGGCTAGCAATTGCAAAGGAACATGTATTGGAATTCTTATAAATTTTAACACACGTAAGCCGTAAGTCCGCAAATTATCGCATGATAAGTAACCTAAATCTCACACCCATCTCCCATTGTAACGCAATAAGAATTTGGTTAAAGGGCGCTTTTCAAATAATGGTATTGATGCGTAATTCCTACAATGACATATTCTACTAAACTGCTCTTGGGTTAACAGACCAAAAATGGTGCCACGACCCCAGAATTTTCATGACTAAGATATATATATATATATATTGAAGCACAGAGTTTAGTTTTAAGTTCAGCGTGAATGGGTAAACAGCTTTCCTCAAAGTAGGTTTCCCAGTAAGATGGCAATCAAGATGAGCAGAGACAAATTTCTTAAGTTGGCAAGATTCTAAATAGGATGGAGGATTCCGTGGAATTCTCTGAGGATGGCTTCAGCCTACAATGGATGAACACAGCGTGATGATGATGATTATATGAAAATGGAGATCTAAATGTGATGATTATCTGAAATGGAGATATGTTCACAATTTGGGCAACCTGGAATATTAACTTTTTATATCCTCAGTCTGAGCTAGTTTGCTGGCGAGTTCCAATTACAAGTGTGTGTCAGCAATTTCTTAGTGATCATGTAACAGAAGTACACACAACTCCGTTATAACACCAATCGCTATGGAGACACTTTCTTCCCAGCAACTGTACCAATCTGGAATAGTCTGCCACCATCAGTTGTCAACACACCCACAGTTTGCAGTTTTTAAGAGGGCTATCAAAGATTTTGTAAATTAAATTTAATGCACGTCCACTCACTGGAGACGGCAAAGTTGGTGATGTTGCCCTTGAGGTGTTCTACCGACGAACCAATCCAGATCCAGATCCAGATGTAAGGAAACGCCATACGCGTCCAAGTGTTCCATGTAAGAAACTATAGCCTAGCCTCTAATACTCCGATATGCTTGATGTGCTTTATAGTGTAATGCAAGACTTGATGTTGTAAAAGTCTAGTACAAGCGTCTTATACGACACACCCTGGAAAGTTGGCAAAGGAAATCAGAATGTGGTGCTCTTCACCGCAGATGTAGTAATAAGGTCGATTCTCCCTGGTTCGATTCTTTCTTCATCTTTTTTTTTAGTGATAGATCTTAGAGGAAATACATTACTGATAATTCGCTTTCGCTTTTTATTTTTTGTTAAGGAAACAGCTTTAAGTATTTCCAGAAACCTTCACTGTCCCTTTTTCATTAGTTTAGGTATGCATTGAATACTGTTCGTGACGATATTTTGCGTGTGTTAGTATAATGTGTCCATATCCGGTGTATACAGTACAGGGAAACACCACATACCACGGCGAAAGTCAGCCAAAGGCGCTTGGGAAATATTAACGAGCTTGTGGCGATCGCTGGAGCTGAAGCTGGATGTTATTTATTCATTAAATAACATTTTAAAGCACAACTCAAAAACACAAACTACTCACATATCGAACGAAGAACTGCAGCTGATTATATGCTCTTATTATTCTTTCTCCCCACCGCCTACATCTTCTTCATCCATTTTTTGCCCTTCATTTTTTTCGTTTGTTTTCATATTCTTACTTTCCTCTACTTCCGACTCATTCCTCTGTCCTTTCCTTCTCTTGTAGAACCATACCAATCGCCCTTGTTTTCTTGTTTATACACTCAGTTCCATGTATAATCATGTAACACATCTTTCTTTTTTTCAAAGCTCTACTAATAAGCTCAAGTTAGGGTTTTGAAATCCTAGCATATTCACGCATTATGCATTGTTACTGATAAAAAATGAGGGCATATTGCGTTAACCGGTCTGTGGTTTTCAGTGTCCGCGTCCAGTAAACTTTATTCATGTACAGATAAAAATATGGTAACTTACTTCAATTTATATTAAAATCCATGGTCTATGTCAGGACTGGATAGAACTAATGTTGATGGACTAAAAATGAGCATATTTTTTTTCCTATTCATTAGTTCGTAAGACCCCCAACTTAAAAAAAATGTTTTCAACATTATCGCTCTTAAACCCCAATCTGTTGGGAAACACTTGTATTTTAGCTCCAACAACCCGCATAATTTGGTCAACGATCAGTTCCCAAGACATAAAATAGTGTATATATTACTCCCAAAGATTAAACTTGGGGGAAATCAGGTCTAATGTCTCCTCTCTCCAAATCACGTGTGCGTCGCTCATCCCCCACTCTAAACAAACCATTGTGAGGTTTCCCCTCCAATGGTTTAACCCATAAGCGAGTTCCATTTTAAAAATCATCCTTGAAGTTGAATTGGGGAATGCCTTCCCGGTCGAATGTGGTAGCAACTCAGAAAGCCTACAAAATGACGTCATAAGAGGCGGTGGTGTTGGGTTAAGCCTTTTTTCAATAAAAAATTTCAACAATTTATCACGTTACGAATTGCGGAGGAATGGGTATGAATTGTGACAAGTCGTAGTTTAGTAGCTGTGAAAAAAATTGGGCTGAAGACAAAGTAAGCCACGGTGTTTTACTAGCGCCGAAATTACGAAAAAATGGCTTGCAATGAAATGATTCTCTATCCACTAAGTGCCCGTTCATGATTTTACATCAAATTGTCGGACTAGTCCTGGATCCCGATAGTTCACATCTTTAAGATGAACAATGTGACACAATGGGTCGTAAAAGACAGTGTTTATCCGTGAACAGTGAACGAGGAATGGCTTATTTGTTTATTTACTCGTTGAGGGGAAAAGAATCCACATTACATTCTTCGATATTTTTGTACAGCCTACGTCTCACGAACGACCTTGTATGTGATTTTATCAAAGTGTGCTTCTAGCCAGGTGGTGTCACACAACGACCATCTTCACTTTTGGAATTGGTTTCAAAGTATGACCTGATTGAAGTGCCCATTGTATAGTTTTAGTTTGCTGCATCTACGGATATAAAACTGAGACTTTCTTTCATGCATGGGCGCGATTGATTCCCTCTGGATTCACGTAAAAAACTTGGACAGATTTGACTGTGATCATGAAGTAACAAAGTGTGGAAGTGATTAGCATTTGGTTATTGAAAGGCAAAAATGACCCAAAATTTCAGGTAATTTAAGTGTCGTAATTGCCGTTGTTTACACTATCGTGGCTAATGTGATTATGATTATCAATCATATGCCAGATCACTATTATTCTTTAAGTATCATCTTCATATAATAACGAAGATTGTCCCCCTTTGTCGTGTAGTAACTGTAATCATATGCGGGTGCAGAACAAGGACATAATGGCTAACTTTCCAACAAGAAGCACGAACACAAAATATGTGGAAAGGTCGGCTCGTTCGTTGTCTAAGTCCAAAATCACAGTGAAAGATCCGCTTTAAAAAGCTGATAGTTTCAGGTCCAGGTTGATCAGGCCGGGTTCCCTCCTGGGGACTTGTAGACCTCAAAGTCATCTATGATGTGGGGCTCTACACAATCGCAGCAGTTTGGTGAAAGAAATGACCACACCGATCTTATGAAGGAGTGCTTTGTTGTACGGCCAATGCCAGTTCGAGTCTGATGAAGTTGACCCATGCTGTCCTTTCAGGTACAGCCTTTGATGCTGTCCACAAACTGCTTTAGTTCAAGGTAGGTAGAGGAATGACTATTGCTCAGACATGTCATTGATCCAGAGGATCGTATAATGTGAGTGCGACAGCAGTGTCATTGATTGGGTAGCGAAGTGTTTCCGTGAATCTCTGATACTCAAAGGGGTTGTTGGGGGATTAGGCAACCAGGTAATCCATCACCACTTAGGCTCTATCCATGCTCGCATCGCATAACCTGAAATCTAAAAGTCGTGTTTAGAGTGTGTCTAGAATGTATAATGGAAGGTTCTAAAATAATGTTCTTCTCTAAAACATGAGTTCTGTTCAACATAGAACTTTTGAAGGGATTTAGACGTTTTTACTAAAGGGTTCCTAATTTAAGGTTCTACGAAGAAGCACTTTCTTTTGGGTCTTAAATACCTAATGAATTGTCTTTAATTTTACATCCGTGGCGTTGGCGTTTGCGTGCATGAATGATGGTTCTTCTCTCTGAATCTGGTATCATATTGGTCTTTGTCAACAAGAATCAATAAACAAAACGTAGCTCTGGATCATCCTTTGTGGAATCTAATAAAAGTATGATTCATAATCCAAGACCATTTGCACATTCAGTTGTCATCAGGCCTTGAATTCAAACCACAGCTGTAACTCCCTGGTGTTTCAACTTTCTGTTAATTTTGTACAACAGGAAAGTACTTATTGTCAATGGTGTTCATTTCAAAAACTTTATTTGTCCTAAGAAATATTTAAATGAACTTTCTAATATGGTGAATAATGAATTCAATCCTCAATGCGATTACAATCCCACTTAATTGTTAAAATTTTATAAAACATCGTTCCCAAAGCTAAAATGTTGGCTCGTCATGTAAAATTTCCTCTTCTATACCGACGACGCTCTGCTCTTGACGCCTGACAATCTCGGTTGCTTATAGACGAGGGACGTCGAACGGACAACTGTTGAACTGCTGCGCTAATTACCCATGCATACACTAACAAGTGTTCTTCTGTTTCAAGGTTGTTTATGTTTTATGTCAAATAATACGGAAAGCGACTAACGTAACTCTTGAGACCTAAGATTTGAATCATTGGAGGCCCGTGCCGAAAGCCAACCAAGCGAAATAATGCAAAACGCCCCTGCTTGGGGGGTTGTTCTTTTCACGCTTAGTTAGTTCTTTACAGTTATCAAACACTATGGGGGGGGGGTTTAGATGAAGCTTAAAGTCACGCTGTCCAGGTATCGTTACGGAGGCCGGAAGGGGTACGGTATCCTCTAAATCCAACCAGCGGGACAAAACTTCGAATGTGCGATACATGTGACTCGCTAGTGTTTGTTTTATTCTGTGTATTTTTTTAGTTTAAAGGGTTAATACTAAAGCGCATATTCAAATATAATGAAATAAATCCAGGCCCGTACGGAGGGGTGCGGTCGCACCCCCCAAAATTCCACAGAAAGGGCAAAAGGTCCACTTTTTGCTGAAAATGTTGATAAAAAGGTCCAAAGTTTAAAGAAATTTTGGGAATTAAGACCACTTTTGGTGATGAGATGGTCAAAAAGTTAAAACAGGGACCACTTTAGGGGGTTAGGTCTACGATTTATAATATAACGGTATATTTACATATACGATTGATAAATATACCGTTACATTATCTACCTGGAGAACAAAGTAGTTAAAATTTCAAATATAAATCGTATATGTAAATATACGTTCTGATGCTATCCGCTAGGAAATCGATGGACATCTTTCGAAACTAGCACATGTATATAGATGATTATTTATCGCTCCTCTACCAACCCTGACTTGTTAGCTCAATTGGTAAGGGCGCCGTGCTAGTAATACGGAGGTTGCCGGTTCGAGTCCTGCCAAGCGAACATGTTTTTTTTTACCATCTCCGGGGAAGGATTAATAAATATTCAGCAGGTAGATGTTTCATATAGAAGTCCCAAGTATGCAAATGAGGTATTGCCATTTATTCTGTCAAGCGCTACTGCACAACATCATTCGCCTGGTTGCTAAATGTTGTTGTAAGGAAATCCTACTTTAACAGTATTACTCCTATACAATTTCATCTCAATCAAACAAAACATTTTAAAGTGATCTTCAGAGATCAATGGGACTGGCACACTCAATTTTATGACATAACTAGATATTTTGCATGTACACTTATAGATTACCTCTAATATATAACACAAATTAAATACGGTAACAATCTTTTCGCGTTTTCGTTAAGCCCATGATATACTTCCAGTCGCAGCGAGCGATTGGTGTGCGCAATACCGGATTTTGACCCAAGATCAAGTGTTACGCATGCTCAAGAGCAGAAATCGCTCGCAGCGACTGGAAGTATATCATGGGCCTTACGAAACTAGAGCGATTTTTTTTTATTAACCCCGTGAGGTCTACCAGCCGATTTTATTGGTTACAGATTGTACTATTATGATATATTTATATAGCCAATCAGAGGCATGGTAAGAAATGCTTAGATTCTTGATAATAGAAGGTCAATTTTGATTGGTTACTAAGAGGTTGTGTCACGTTATATCATGTAATGAGCCAATCAGATATACTGTAAGAAAAGTGGTAGGCCTCAGGGTGTTAAATGTATGAATCCTGGTAAATTAAATTAACACATTATGAAGAACTGAAATAAAGAATGCTCATCAAATTAAAATAGGGTGTAAGAAGTATTTACATTTTCAGCGGGATTATTCTGTGGTTCTCTATAGAACTAGGGTGCAAAACAGAAGAGATTATGCATGTTAACATGTCATTCTGTCGTTCCGAGCAAGCTCGTGCACGCAGTGCCCATCACTCTTTCCTATAGCATTTGGGCCAGACTCCTGCAAATATATATTTTTGGTTCACCACTCCTCCCACACAACCAGTTCTGCTACCTTCCCAGCAATGAATAATGCTAGTACCCATTTATTGAATAATGCTAGTACCCATTTATACACCTGAGTAGGGATGAGTAACTGAGGTAAAGCGCCTTACTCAAGGGTACAACACGTTGACCGCAGCAGGGCTCGAACCCACAACCTTACGGGAATTACGAGTGTGGGGCGAGCACTCAATCCAATCGACCACACGTGCCCTCTGTGAAACATGGAAATCTATCTTGAAGGAGAAGGGCCATATTTTCCCCTCAAATTTGAGGTTTTAGCATGTGAGGGACAGGTGCAACGAGAGATTTCAAATAACAGGTGTCCCTAAAAAATGTGAAAATTCTGATTTTTGTCCTGATGTAAAGCTTTCCATCAAAAATATCCCCATCTCAAAAGGATTAAGTTGAGAAATGTTTCTTTGGTACAAAAATTGTGAAATTTCTAATTTCGTATAGGAGCAAATACAAAATTCAGCCTATGTTTTATATTGAAATATAAGCAAATCAAAATCACCTTTTTTTCTCTCTTTTAAGTTAAGACATTTCTGTAGCAAAATACAAGGTAAGAAATCTATTGAGTGTCTAATTTACATGAAATTACTATTATGACACAATATTTGGATGCCTCAAAATCTCTCGTTGCACCTTTAATATTGCTCACACGTTTCCTTACCATAATTACATGATTTTGAAAATGGCATTCCCATTTTTGTTAGAGTAATCTGCTGAACAGTGTTATAAGAATTGTTGCTATGTCAAAGTTCGATTGGGATAAAACTTTAGAAGCTTTTAGAATTGTGCTCAAGGCAAGGCATGCATGCGTTTACATACAAAACACCGAATGTTTGGAATCATGAAAACGTGTCTTATTACTATTGTTTCTTCTTGATCAGCATTCGCTGCTGAACGGACTTGAAATGGGAGGGGACCTGATACTGAAATTCTGTTGCCATTGCTTGCCTACATAATATTTTCAGACATGGTGGGGTGGGAAAGCCTTTCCCCTCCCCTTAGGGGCACGTGTCCCCCTGTCCCCAAGTTCTGTTACCCAGAGGTCTTGGTATACGATTTGTTTGTGAGACATCTTGGTCAGAATAAAGATAAAGATTGTTCATCAACAGGCAGTTTTTCCACAGTGCTTAAGAAGATATCTTACGGTAATTTTTCACGTTAATCTGGTCTCTAACAGTGATACAATAACAAACTCCAAGATATTTAAAAGAACAAGAAAGCTTACCTTCGTCTAATTTTTCTTCAGGTTCATAACTGGCAAAGACGATTACAAATCCCTTATCGTTGGTCTGAATATCGTCAATGATAAACCTGATAGTGACTTCGTTGCCCTTGGAACGCATCTACTCACGATATTTGGAATCCCAACTGAGAACCACATAACCCAAGGGGCGCCAGACAGCTCAGACTAGCGTAATGTCGACCGTCGTACACACGATAACTTCGTCTTGGTAACAGTTTTGAGGGAGTCAGCTATGTCAAACCCTCGAACGGGCACGTAAATTCTCTTTCCAGGGTCGGTGATGAGTGGGGTCCTTACAATCGGTTTTATCCATGTAGCGTCAGAGACCAGCAATGGGAGAAAAGAAGACCTGCCACTCATGCGTACATACTGCCAGCCATTTGCTGCCCTGCTCCGCCGCTCCCATTGCAACCAGAGCTAGAGGTAAAATAATTATAAGATAAGGCTGAATCAACTTTGAGAGCATTAAATAGCTTGAACAATATATTTTTCCTGAACAACTTGAACAAGAGCGAACCAAAGAATTAGCGCAAGTTTCATTCATTTTTGTGTGGTTGGCAACGATGGTCACCTCAAAAAGTATATATGGCACGTGTAGTCCAGTGCCACCAACGACCGACTCATAATCTTGAAGGTCGTGGGTTCGGAGTCCAACTTGTTGTTACACTTGAGCAAACACTTTACGTCCCTTGCCTCTCTTTTATTAACCCCGGCCAAGATGCAAAATGGGGAAGGTTATTAATAGTAAATCCCATCGAATCTGTGAGACTCCGAATTTTTTGACACAGTCCACTATTCTGGAGAGGAGGCATTTTTTTTTTAATTCACAAATCAATAACATCTCAAGAGGGCAACCAACTGGTATATTGCCACCGTCGGGCCTATCTCGTGCACGAAGGTGCATAGAAGTCTTTCATGCTGATAATTTATAAGTAGTCCTTTGTATTGTTGTATAATTCTATTGATTTGATTGTAAACGGGAATGTAAACAATTGTTATATTCACTTTTTTTTTGCTGCACCACCGCTGGCCTTTCCCCAGTGGTGTTGGGAACCATCATTTTCCATCTTGGTCTATCCAACACTTTCTTAACAGTGTGACTGGTGTTTGATCCATGTTTCGCGTCGGTCCCGAGATATTGATTGGTGAAGGTTCTGTTGGTTTCGTCAATCTTTTTTCATTTTGCGTAGATATTGGATTCGCAGAAAACAATTTCGGCTCTTTCGTTTCAGAAACTTTTGTTATTGCTGATGTTGTAAATTCAACAATTTCCATAGACCTCGTTCTCCACAAGTCAAGCTAATATCTTGACAAAGAGTGCTCAACAGTCCTATAATGGAAATTCCTTCCTCTGTTAGAAATTGATGCACTTTATGGATTGCTTACCTCACTATCCTTCATTGTTTAGTTTATTTGCAGAGGATCTTCTGTCAACGCCCCTGTTTAATCCAGTAGAAAATACCACACCATTTCACACAATAAAAATCACATACCCCGTTGATAATCAACTCCATATCAAACCCAACAACCCTTTAATTTACCATATCAAAAACATACCATAGCATTATACTCAACATGCCCCTTCAATTTACCATATCTCGACTTATAATCTATCACACCCAAGACAAACTCAAACCTGCCAGACTTGTGTTTGACAAACCTTCCACAGAATGATAACCTGCAATCGCCACACACCGAGCTATTCAGCTGCTGCCCTTCTTAGTTGTGGATTGTCATAAATTTGATAACAGGAACCTGTTTTCAACTAGACATAATGCAATGCTTCAGAATTTATTTGATTTTTATCGTTATCATCTGTTAATTTTTTGTAACGTTATACTACTTATACAGGTGTGCTACTTTTTTTTTTCCTGGTGTAACGAGACAAGGACAAGTACTAACCTAGCACATAACAACACATGACCTAATGTGCCTGATGTTGTCCGTTCACAACACAACACCAAACCACACCCCAACACATTTAAAAACTCGTGACATATAATAACTTCACACATCAACAAAACCCCAAAACTCAAAACTCACCAAAAACACTGTCTCTAGATCTTGCTGCGCCGAAGATTTAAAGCACACAATTGTTGCAGTACCAATGTTCACCCAATATTATGGTCCACAAAACACCCATTACCCACAGTTGCCACATCATCAGCGGCATTGCCTTAATTATCATAACTGAACCGCCCAATACGGCGGAATATTGGGCTGGAATAAGAAATAATATAAGGGTCCCGCCCAAAAAAAAAACAGGGGACCACTTCTAGTCTTTTTCAACCGTTATTGGATGATACCAACTTAATGAAAATAACACCAAACACGGAGTCTATCGGGGAAACACGAAACCACATTTGAATTGAACTGCAAAGTGATAACGCCTTCAGATTTAAGGTACATGCCCGTGTGGGAAACACTCTTTCAAAATGAGGTTTTGCGTCACGGGTTAATGGGGTTGTGGGGGGGTGCTACGTTTTTTTTTTTGCCCAATTTTCGATTGCAATTTCCCTTTGACTTTACCAATGTTACAATGCATAGATGTTGTTATCATGTTGTAGCCCATGTTTGAAAATTTTGAAAAAATGGGGGGTAATTATTTTGATCGATGTTGCTAGGTAACTGAAACTGGACAGGTCGCTGATTGGCCTCAACACTTTGAACAAACAGTAACTGTGCCATCTAAAAGTAAACCTTTTTGATAAAAAATGAAGTTAATGTAATTGCAAATTTCCTTTCTTTACATTATCATGTTTAACCATCCTTCCAAGTTTCCTGCATGATATTCAATAATCTAAACAATTGGTTTCAACTCAAACACTCTCATTTGCATAATGAAATGTGTTAATATTTTGGGAGAAAAAGTGAGATTATTACAACCATTTTGTCTTTCTTTAAGTTTTAATAATGAAATAGCTATTCATTTCCTATTTCTGCTTTGAATACTGAGTAAATATTAGGCGTGAACTTCAATTGTTTCACAATCATGTTGAAAATTACAACTTTCATAGGAAATAGACAAGTATTAACAAGATGTTAATTTGACGTTGGCAATTTCACACACGTGATCCAAAAAGACAAAGAAGTTTTTTATTATTTGAGAAAATTACTGTCTTCGTAAATGTTTTATATTTCATGTCAAATGCCAGTTTTATATGTACCTTCCTGTTATACAAATATGGGTTAGATCATTTCCCTGTTCAAAATTCTGATGTCAGGGCTAATTAATTACTTCACACACGTGACCGGCACTCACCATTTTAGTATTTGAAGGACATACATTTCTGGTCATTTTGAAGAAGGTAGCAGTAGATGCTTTTTTTATAATTATCAGTTAAATATGATATGATCAGTTTTAAACAGAACACAAAACAATTAATCTGTGAATAAAGACTATTTTAAACTTGATTTCCATGTGTCCTTTTGAGATTTGGGGTGAAGTTGCCATGATTTAGCAGACTTTCACTATTTCAACACAGAAATCTGCAGACAAGGAGTAACATTGCTCTTGCAAGTTATTCTAATGACATTGTACTGATGCCTTGAAATAGTTGAGAATATGGAAATACACAAGATTTTATTACAACTTCATTTTTGGTGCAACATTACAATGGTCATCCTTTTGTGTTATAATTCATGGAGTACATTCACAACGTACCACCATGTCACACACGTGACCGGACTTAGTAATATAAATTTGTTCTTACCAAGTAAAGTTGCTTGGTACTTTAATTACCAACATTGTTGTAATGACGAAGTACCATGGCCTTTTATGAAATAATTATAATAATGTGAGATTAAACGGAAATATGTATGATTTGAATATTTGGAAAATTTGGTAGGATGGAAAGGATTCAAGTAACGTAGAGTACATATCAATCCAAAAATAAGTGAAAAATTGTCCACTTTGTTGACGTATTTGCCGTTTTAATTTCCCGCCCAATCGCTTACTCGAAAACGATCCGACAAATCCACATCGCAGGCAACAAATGGTGACGTCAAAGTGGGATTGACCTCCATAATTTACTTCGTGTGACCATCACATCGCAGTGTTGCCACTTCAATAATAATAAACACAACGAAATGAAACAAAATAGGTAATTCGGTCAGTAACTTTTTTTCAATTTATTTACTTTCATATAATCCATCAATATTACAGGTCAGCAATAATTCGAGTAAACACTGCTTCTTTTGTTAATACTGACGTCACGAGTTGGGCGCTTTGATCAATGAGCCGTGGCGAAAAATCGCCGTTTTCTTCGTATATGTCAAAAAAGCAAAAATTGAAATTACTCTATTTTGTTAATTTTCATCAAATGGATTTATTTTTCGGGGCTCGTGATTGATATGTCATATATTTTAGAAGTAAGTCAAACTGAGCTTGACAAAAATCTTGACATATTTCCTTTAAATAATCCAAAAATTTGCTGTTAAAGTTGAAGATTGAATTCTAAAAAACCCCTTTTGTCTGATGTCTAAACAAAACGTGACCGAGATTTATTTGCCCACAGACAGAAATAAATCAATCTGGCGAAAGTGGAAACATATTTTTGGTTAGGTTGTCTAAAGTGTATTCATATACATAAGTCAAAGTAATAACCGATTGCGTTATATTGGCAAAACCGCATGGTTGAAATCCAAATTTCAGATTTTTCGGTCAAAAACGTGACCGAAGAATGGCCCAACTTAATACCAGTTAAAACGGGCACACCACCATACTTGGGTAGAAGGTGAATGTGTTTAGAAAGGCGCAGAGCAGAAAACAAGGAGCCGGATTTTTGAATTATGGTTGCCATGGCAACCAGGAGCTGACCACTAGGAACTTGATGCCATAATTTAAAATTGAAGCCCCATCAAATCCGGATTCTGGGTATAGTTGGATGCTTAAATCTGCTGCCGAAATTTCATGTTAATAGGCCTATGACCTTCGTTTTGAGTTACGTTCATTCCCGTTCCTAAAACCCTATTTCACTATTTGAGATATGGAGCGGAAACGTATCGAAAATATTAAAATGCAAAAAAACTATTAATTTGGCCCACCAATTGGAAATAATATTCATTTATTTTTTAAAATATAAATTATTAACATTTTTTAGTTGCAATTTGGTTGCAAAAATAATCGTTCTTAAATATCACGGAGTGAGTGATAATAAAAGAAATTACATAGAAATGATGTCGAACTGAAAATACCGGGGTGAGCACTTTTACTTTTTTTCAAAATGCATCGAACGTGCGTGAGACTTGCTTACTTAAATCGAGCATAATTGAACGGAATGTAGACTCATTTCTTCCAATTTGAAAACATAGACCCCCTCTAAGCGATTATTCAAAAGTCTCTATAGGGTATTGTATGCATGACTCATATGATTGCTACAGTGAGATTTTTGTAGTTTTTAAAAGAATAGGCAAGATCTCTAAGATCTTTCATAAGATTAGAAAAATGTTTAATAAACCATCTAGCTTGAATTAGTTACGTTAGTGGTCATTGAGGTACGTAAACCTAGAAACTTGACACACAAAACAAACCGATATGCTAAAACACGTAACCTTCACAAAAAACTGACACCTTTTGTTTCTAAATCCTGTAATATGGAAACCTCAGATGATCCCTTCGACAAAGAGAAAGAGTATTGCCATCGTATGATTTATGCAGCTCAGGTTAATGTTCCATCAAAAATCGATCCTGGATCAAATCATAATGCAAAGATGGAACATGAGAATGTCCTCCAGCGGATCAAGGAGATTGACATTTTTGGGTGATACTTGAAGACATAATTGAAAAGATGTCTGGGTTCTTACTGGTCATTTAAAGACCAACAGTGGATTAGATTGTGTGTGATTGACATCCAGATTAATTGTGAGACGGTAAAATCAATTCTCTTCGAATATCCTCAAATTTTCAGGACGTGAGCTTGTTCACTATCACAGCGAGCGATAAGACGTTCTTACATTGTAATAAAATGGTTATGTGCACAGTGTCTAAGTACCTCATGTATCTGTGACATATATTTCGCTGAGCATGTAATATTCAAACTACAGGGTGTGGCAAAAGTTAGTTTAATAAAATATATATTTTGTATTCATGTTTAGTATTTCTGCAAAACAACATTAACTAAGAAATAATCTTATTACGGTAAAATACCGGGTAATTCTATTAGGGTTCTATTGCCAACTTTTAATGCATAGCAGCATAATGATTATCTGCATAGCACTATTCAAAATTGACAAGATATCTTGTCGGAGGGGCATTTAATAGAATTCTATTCAAAATTGTCAAAGGTCAATTGCAAATTCATATAAGACCTACAACAAAAAAGGCGTTTTGTATGTATTTGGCAGCTATACATATTACTTCATCAATTTATGAAGCAGATAGTTACGCAATCAATGAACAGAAATAATTGATAGTGGCTTTAATTTATCATAGATTTAACAAGATAGTTTTATCATATGCGGTACAATTTCTGAGGTAGCAAAAGCTCAGTCTGTTCTTCATGACGCATTAAATATTTTTTACTCAAACAGGTATTTTTCATGCTTAAAATGTTCAAAATTGTATTTTTAATTTTTAAGACACCCTATATGTTTCACAGAGGGAGAGAGAGAGAGTATAGAAACAATGTCACAACATTGGTACTTGATTGACATGATCAGGAAGTCACCCATTCACATTTATTAATGTTTCATAGTTTTTATTTAAGAACCCCAATTTTAAAATGAAATTCAAATATAGATACAAGCGTGACTCATGGGCCCAACTGGTATACTCAAAGTTCTTGATCACATTTGTAATTGAACATCGATTGAGCAACTGTCATTTGCTCCAAAACATTTCACTTTGACATAATTATAACTATGAGTTACAATATATGCTCATCCACCAAGGACACAGGTCAGTGGGTTGTACTTGTACATACATTGACACGAACTGACCTTGTGTGATCTGGGTATCATATATCATATGCAAAAACCAGGGAGTGTATTTTCTAAATACATTGGTGAATGGAAGGTACTGAACTGTGCCAAGGAATTGAGATTTTACTAGCTCATAGTGTATAATACATCAAAGGTGTTCAGATGGAGTCAAATTGAGAGGGATAATATGGAAAACTCCCCTGGCGAGTTGATGTACTTATTACGAGTTTCTCGCGGCAATGAGAAATGTATTTTTGAAATAACATATCAGTGATAATTACATAACACGCACACAAAATGTCACATTAAGACCCCCTGGTATCTATACTTCTACGTCACAGTGTATTTTAATCTGACTTTTTGTGAGAGCATGTATTTAAGCAATCCCGTGATGCATTCTGCTTGGGAAATTGCAAATTGCTGTAAAGGCTCTTCCTACCACACAAGAACCCTTTGATGCTCTTTTTAGTATACAAAGCAGTATTAGCACTCAATGAATTTTGACATGATTTTCAAACGTCGCGTGGTTCGTCAAATTCTTGGACTCTTGTCTCCAAGTACTAATATGTGCATGTTAAAGTATATGTATTTCGCAATGCATCATGGGATCCATTTCAAATACCCGCTTATAGCCCAAAGTTACAGTAATGTCAACCTTTACCTTGCGCGTATAGTACTCATGGTACTTGGTGCTGTCACATGCACACAGTTGATGAAGAGGACGACTAGGCTTTTTAAATAATAGTAAATTGGTCTTCTTGTATATTAAATTTACAAATTATTTTTATTGGTTCTGTAAATAATCTTATCGATAAATAACATCAGGTTACATATATCGAATTTAAGAGATTTTTTGCTACTTGAGTATCTCTAACACTGAGTATCTCTAACCATCCGACTCTTAAATAAAAATCGTCTCCACATTTTCTTTAAAATGGGTTTTAATTGCTAGCAACAGAAAATTGTAATTGCAAAAAAAAATGAAAAAAAATAAAAAAAATTAAATCCTCTATCGCTTCTCACTTTTCCAAAAGACTATAGGACGTGAAACTATCTTTAACTTTATGCGGCCTAATAATAAAAAAAATAATAAAGTGTATTTGGCGCTCAAGAACACAGCGCCTAAACCAAACTCTTTATTTTGTTCTGTATAATATTATTTTGAAATCGGGAGAGGTATTTGCTTAAATTAATGAACCGGTTCATATTTTAAAAAAAAATAATGGGCAGGGCCATTAATTATTTTATGGTCAAACACACTATTTGTACTTTCCTTTGTAACCCCTAAAGCTTTAACGCCGTTGGCTATAACTTAGATGAATATAATGGTATATTATGTCAAGGTCATTCTGGGGCAATTGTTGACTCGTGCGACCCAGTGCAGAGTGGTATACAACATGTATAAGAGTAAATAAAGAAAATATTTATCATAAAATGTTTGTAATTAAATGTGCTTGTTCCGATCGCCTTTGGGACCTCTCCTAATTTACCCGGAAGTAGTATTGATTCTGATATCAGATGAAAGGCCGTATTTTTCTCATTGTTGTCCTAAAATATCAGCTCCCAAATCAATTTCTTTCCCAAGATACAGACAAAAGCATGCCGTTTTAATGGTTAACCATCAAATAGCACAGCAGTGAATAGGGCCTTGTAATGTGCATTATCGCTTCTACTATCAAAACCGCAAGTTTATTTCCCACGATACCTGGTGGTAAGTATATTCAAGTGCCAGGCTCTCATATCAAGTAGAAAACACGATCCACAAAAAATGGAACAATTGCCTTTAAGTGTATACACGTCAAATCATCTTTTATTCTGTCTGTTGAATAATCGATCTATCAACTATATTACCATGATCGCGCTGGAACTACCACCGACTTTGTCTGCTGTACTGAAATTTCACTGCCAACATGAACATGATGAACTCGTGACTGCATGATAAAACACGATGATAAGGTTATTGTATTCTAATGCCTATGTTTAGATTAAAACGGTGAACTTGGCCGAACTTTCCTCACTTATGCTCTGATTCAGCTCACCCATGTCAGCCATCAAGATGTGCCATCAATTATTTTCATCTTCCTGTGAAACCCACACTACTAAAACTCACTCGAGCAGAAAAGTACAAAAAAGGCATATCACATGAGAAATGCTCGACAGGTATTTGAAGAGTTTGCTATCATCAGACAAATCGCATCATTCGCATCGACGAGTTTCTTAATATATCTTTATAGATTTTTTGGCTTTACCAGAAATATGCTCATGTGAAAAAATATCTTCACCCTTTCCTAGCATTGAGTAATGATTTTTATCAGAGAGTGATCTCATATTGCATTACGCTGTACTAAGTGGGAAGTTAAATAAAGGAACATTTCGTAATCCACAGGCTAACCTCGTTCTCCGACTTACTTAAAGAGGCATTTCGGGATCCACAGCCTTGTCCCTCCGATTTACCTCAATGAAGTTGAGATTTTTATATTATCTGAACTGTTGGCCCAAGGATAGGTTAGGTTTGCTAGGATCACGAAATGCACCTTTAAAAAAACCACGTGTTCTAAAATACGTCCGGGTGTTTTCGAAAGTCTTCTTGAACGTTTGGACTTCCCAAACTGTTACAAAAAGTGTTATGTGATCAGTTGTTTAACATTAGTGTTCAATGTTAAGTACCCGGATGAAAAAGACTAGTTTGGTTTTTTTCATGAGATGATAGAATACTGTTAAACAATAAAATACTGGAATATGACTTTGTGAAATTTGTCCAATATAACACTTATAGACATCGGTGTTAAAAACCTGAACACCATTTGATGCTTCTACTTAATTTATTGTGCACCTTTCGGTTTAACTTCTGCGAGACGACTTGAACACCTCTTTCAGGAGCACACAAATGTTTTGAACTGAAGGTATATTCTTAATTTATTCCTTGAACTCTTTAACTTGACCAGAAAACCAATTTTTGGAAAGAATATTAAGACCTATCTCTGACTCATTAGTGGCAGAAATAATAAAATATTCGCCTACCAAACTACACCAATTAAACCCTATCGTTTGGATTAAGTCCTTAACAAAAGTATGTCCTGGTACAAACCCTCAGACTGGAAATGGTTAATTTACAAAGAAGTTTATTACTTCCTCACATTGTAAAAATGTTGATTAAGAGCAGATCAACCCCCTTTCTGTTGAGTACACTACACAAATTAAGTATATTTTACCCCAAAATGGCAAGTCAAAGTTATTATTTCACTTTTAACTGAGATTTTACTGAACATACCCGTTTAAAATCAGCCATTGGGTACAATATTTAAGAGTGCATTTTCTCTGCTTCTTCCCCCTCCCCAGAAACTGGTTAAGCGAAAGGTACAGCAACCTGGAGGTTTTAAAAAAGAGTGTGTGTGTGATTTGTGTTGTGTGTGTGTTTGTGTGTTTGTGGTGTGTGTGTGTTTGGTGTGTGGTGTGCGTGGGTTCCTCGCGCCAGTGTGTGCGTGTGTGTGTTGTTCTAGCGCCCCAGTGTGCGTGTTCGCGCGTCGTGTCATCCGGTACACCTTGAATTGACGATCCTCAAAACAAAGTGTAACCTATTCAGCATCTCCACTCGAGAAGATTGGTGTATTGGGTGTTTAGTGCAACCAGAGGGGTGGAGAGGGTGGGGCGCGGCTCGAGGGAGGTCACAGAAATGATATACGCACTATTGATTTCACAATTTAATATGATGTCGAAATTCACATTATGAAAGCCCAATCCCCCCGCTGGCGTTTGCATTCCGTTCTTTGTACCTAATCGCGCTTCTTGCTAAACCAACACAATACTTACGCCCATTTACATTGTTTGACAAAATCCTCGACCCCTTCCATTGAGTTGAATACTGTACATTATTTCTCATTATTAATACCCACTGAATTTCGTGCGCCGAATTTGATGTGTCTGGGAGTAAAATTCAATATTGACTATGGTATATAATTTTTTTCTTATTATTATATTGTTCTTGTACGAACCACCATCCAGACAAGTGCCATAACAATGGTAATACGCTTACGTGACTGAAATATGGTATGAACGTTGGGGAAGTACAATGTATGGCTCTTTGAGCAAGGAGAATTCTTGTGTAAACTGCTAACTGCTACCGAATTTTGTTAGTTGGCTCCTAGTTTGTAATTACAATAGCGTTTTTTTTATTAATGCTTTTGTTAATTTTCACAGTCTGGTCAGATTTATTATTTTAATAGTTGTTATTTAATCATAAACTAATATGACAACTCAGCACGAGACATCGTTTTTACAAGTGAACAAACTGCTAAATGGGGTAAAATTCACGATTTTAATTAAATCTTTTTCGATAATTGACTGACTAATATGCACCTGTCGCCTTTCACACCATCCAAAATGGACATCAGAAGGTGATCGATAGTTTCCACGTTTTTTCTTTTAAATTAAATACTAATACTTAGTAACTAAATGCACATAATTGTTAACACTTTCGTTTGGCTTAATGTTAAAGTTTCAGTATTAACAGAATGTTATAGATCATAATTATTTATCCCTTCAATTTGAATGGGATAAGGTTGTACAATTTCAATACGTAATTTAAACGTTCATATCGCATTAAGTTTTCAATAATTATCTTCAACGGGGTACTTTTTCATTATATCGCGATCGTCTCTGTCTCTCAAGTTAGATAACAAGGGCAGGCAACGCAGTTATTTTAATAAATCAATTGTCACACACGTAGGGTCCCTCAGTATCATTTTTCATATTAAATATTTAATGCTTGATTCGATAATAAATGGTTTAGAATTTCTAGAAAGTAAATAAGTCCCACGAAAGATTTCAAGGCATCCCTGTATATATTTCCTGTCATAACGTAAGGAGTTCATTAGACTAGACACTAGATTTCTTACATTTTTTTTGGCTACGAAATGTCTTAAAGTAAAAGTAAAAGTGAAACAAAGGTGATTTTTATATGCTTATTATATTATCAATCTACACTGGGGGGGCTTGATTTCGTATTTTTGCTTCAAATAGGACATTAGAAATAGTCACAATGCTTGTACCACAGATAATCTAATCTTAAATCCTTTTCGGTTTACATCATGCAAAAATAAGAATTTTCAAATTTTTAGGGAACCGTTATGTGAAATCTCTCCGGTGCACCTTAACAAGCGAGTACGTGCTATTGGTTAAAGGGAAAAGTTGTTGAATATCACTATATAAATACACTCACGTATATCTTGGTTCATTTACAAGTGTCGCCAACATAATGCAAGTATGTAGGACAGTGTCATATTTAGACCTGAGGGGCCATTAGTAAATCTTTCTGGTTGCCATTTTTACAATATTAAATATTTTACAATTATTGCCGGAATGCACAATGTGGGAGGACAAGGCTTTTTATTTTGTCAATTTCCCCTACTTTCCGGTGGAAACGATTTTGCACAAAACAGGTATCGAGCGTCGATATCTCCACAATAACCGAAGCGTGTCAGAAGGGACCTCACGGGATCTCGATGGAAGAGAATGGGCAAAACAAATATAAACAAACATTGTGTTGACGTACAATACAGAATATTCAGAACAGTGTTATTTGGAGAATTTGAAGGGCAATCTTTAAGGTGATCTGAAGAGAATGGCTAAACTCATACAATTTTGAAAGGTAGCCACGGCCACATTTGTGTGTCTACAAAAAATACTGGTGAAGGGCCCTTTAGTCGGTTTTAAGAGTTTGTGTTCAGGGTTTGAGCAAATAGCTCCTGCGATATTTTTGCAGTGAAATCGCAGTATGAATAATGCAGCCACAGGCCGATTTAGTGCAGGTTGCTTAAGATAAATTGTGTCCACTAAACCTTGAATACTAGTATCTTGTTAGCACTTCACTTGAACGACTCTGATGGGTTTAATAAAACTTGACAACCAAAAGAACGTACCACACGCCGATGAAACTCATGGCTATCGCTGGATATTTTTTGCTTTAAATTTAGGCATCAATAAGGCCCTATATACTACACATACAATCAATTTATTACAAAAATTCAAACTAATGCCATATAATATGGCATTAATTCTTCATATCATAAAATTGCCATCACTCAGTAGTAGTCTATTTTTAATTACTGTAACTATTTGCTAGCGTATAAATTATGATCAATAGCTCTATGAAGTAATTTCTCTAACGGGGGTTGCAACTTACTGGTATTGTACGCCAACACGGCCTGGGAAGTTAACAGATGTAGCGCAGAGAGGTAGGCAAGGAAGATCCTCCAAATAATCTCCGGTGAATATATTTTCCAATGATCCATAGTGATCAAACATGAACTCCAAAAGCAGAAAATCGTGGGTTTTACCACATATGTTCCATAAGCGTCAAATGTAATGAGGGAATTGGGGAAACCAAACCCTAGCGAGTCCGATATCGAACAATTACCCCGGGCAATAGTAATGGCAACTTGTCAATGGCACACTCCACTCTCACTCGGGTGGTATTGGTTGAATTGCAATCTATTGTGACTTACGTCAATCAGGCTTACGCCCCTCTTGAAGACTTGTGAAAGCCCATTCAGTATGAATGGGGGCTCATTGCCGAGATGACAGATATGACAATGGAAATGTAGTAATTAGGACCGCCTTCCACACATATTGAATGGCATTATGAGTACTTGATGGGCGTATATTATAAGGATCATTAGATCTTCTTGAAGACAAAAAGTCATCCTTTTTTCTACTTCTTCTTCTTGCAGGGCCTGGGGTTATATTCATCATTATTTTAGAATTATGATCAGCGTTACATTTTATTAACTAAAATATTGTAAAACAATAGGTTTGTCAGATATAGCTTCAGAAATAACACGTATTTCTCCTTTAAGGCTATCACTTTTTCCGCCAATTTGAGGGAAACAATAGACCAGTTAAACTGGCTATTTTTTTAAAGATATTTAGTATACCAAGTATACCAATGGTGAATCATGATAACATTTGGAGTGCTTTATCACATTAACCTCCTTTTAGGTTTAAAATTCTTATTTTAACTTGGTTTATGACAAAGTAAAATTACAAAAGACGATGTTTTGTTGTGTCAAATTTCCATCAGATGATGTGCCAATCAGTCGCGTCAAAAATAGGATAAGTGTGCTATTTTTTTAGTAAAAAATATTATCGATTTGTTATTGCAAAGCATCTGACCAATCGAATTGTCTAGTTGAAATGCATGATTTCATGCATAATCAATTAGAATGATGTGATTAAATTCAACAGCTACCGTCGTCCGTTGGGATCCCGTAGAAGCCCATCCATTTTGTCCTTCTTTTCTTACAAGCGATTTTCACGTAATAATCTTGAAACGAACGCCAACAAACCCAGCGGGCGTCGAAACCGCAATGAATATTCCCGGTTCCTGGTATCCCCCAGGACAAAACAAGATACTGTTATTGGTGAATCACCAAAAGAGCGTAAGACAAGATAATGAGTCATTAGCTGTCGTCCGCCTCTTTCAGTATTTGGAAATAATTTTTTCGTCAAAATTCTAGAATCGTATTCCGGAGATAGCCTTGGCATGGTAAATTTTCACCATTCCGTTCGGCAATGGTATAATGTTCAATTAACTTGGGATTTTTTTCCTACCACGTAATGAATATATTCACCGTAATTACTATCTGCTGAAGATAACGCACACTAATTGGCATAAACTTTGACAAAATATTTCTAACACTTTTTTTTTAAATGCATTTGATTTTAAGCATTTGAAATGTATGAAACAATGTTTTACACTCTTTACATCCTTTTACCTTGTCGTTGGCCTGTGAGACATCTAAAAATAGCATTCTATAGTACAATGCATGCTAATTTCAAACATAAACTAGTCTGAAATCGTAGTTTGACCTCATTATATACTCGTGACCTATATAAACCCAACAAACAATGTAGCATAAAATATTTGTAAGTTTTGTTAAATTATCGATTTTTATGATACGTGCATATATAAGCAAGATAGGCGCTTAAGGATGTACACTCAGAGACGACAGTAATTAAAAGTTTCTGACATCGAAAGATCCCTTTTATCTGATTAAAACCCTCATAAGACAAAGAAGTTGCTGTCGAAATTCATATTCAGCCATTTTGAAGAATACACTCAGATTCATCAAGGGTAAAGTGGGTAAGCGCGGGAATACTACCATGACCACCATGTACAAGACAGATGGAAGAATACGTTCACTTATAGATTCCATAACCCAAGGCTCTTAAAGTAACAACTTAAAATACATCCCGATGAAGCGTATTATGAATCACTGAACTGCAATCATCGGCAATGATTCCTTACATTCAAATCGATAGGGCACAGAGTTATGGAAAATTCGCCCAAGAGGATGACACCAAATGTCGATATGCACCGGCGGCCACGCGCAACGGGTGATTAATTTACAAATTACATGTTGCAATTACTAGCGTATGTCGAAAACAAATCTCTCAGATTTTATTTGCTACATATGAATCGATATGAAAAGGATTACAACGCCGTGCGAACATAAACTGTCTTATTGGCTTTCTTTACAGTGGAAGCTGGTAGATTTAGGAACAAAAGAATCAATCACGTAACTGTATTGTCTAGGGAGAATGGAAATTTAGTAAAGTGGAGTTGGGAATGCTAAAGCAATATTCCTGGCCAAATTTTCATCAACCCAAGAAACCACATGACGCTACTATAAAGAGATCTTTTTTGCCATTCATATCACAACGATTTTACCCACCATATTGATAATCACAAGCGCGGGTTGTACGGGAGCTAGATCCTTCCCCAAGATAGCCAGTAAATCCGGGAAAGGGAAAAGAGAACAAGATTTTTGATACCTGTCGCCCTTATTCTCATATTCTTTGTTTAAGGCATATTTAGAATGCTACTAATGTGTTAAATCACACCTAAAGTAAATAAGTAAAAAACGTCTTTATTAAAAAACGATGATTTAGCATATTATGTTATGTACACCAAGCCAAGGATGGCTTATCTGTAGATACAGTCTGAGTGATCAGTAGCCTATACAAAATTGTCATGCATATTGTCTGACTATGATGGCTACGTGGTCTTATTATATTACTTATTTCCCCTTTATTGTTACAAACTTTTCCTCTATGGGTTCACCACCTGGTCATGTACATGTATATTACTTGCCTCTGGAATTTGCTCAGAAAGCGTTTTGCTAAGACTGGGGTTTTGTTAATGCCCGATGGGGTTTCAAGAGGTCGTATTGGATAGCATTCAAGAAAATAAGAGTAACGCACTGAATCAAAACTCCTACACTAGGTTGGACCTTTCTGAGCTTTTCGGGCTCCTAATCGCCCCTTTTTGCGTGAGCCAGGAATCTTTTTAAATGTTATCTATTTGTGAAAATGAGGAGGTCGCATGGTAATGTCTACAACAGGACGTACGCATTATGAGTAAGTAATGTAATTAAGGGGAAAACCTTTATATCAGGGAACGGTGTGACCATCTCTCTCTTTCGAAGCGCTTGGACCATAATTTGTTGCTGTATAGGGGGGATCGTGCACCTCCTCTGCAGCGATTACCTTCCCAACAATGAATAATGCCCGGTACCACCCCATTTATACACCAAGGTAGAGAGGAGTAATTGAATAAAGCGACCTTACTCAAGGGCGAAACACAGTGGGCCACAAGGGGGACCTCGAACTCACAAACTTTGGCGTTTGGGTCGGCAACTTTCAACTTTGTGAGTCTCATCCTTATATTGATATTATTACAAATATACAATGGTTGGAGGGAATAGTGTGCCCTCATTCCCCGATATAAACCATGTAGTATTATTTTCATTACACCTCACGGTGACGCTGGGACAAGGTTGTAGGATAGTCCAATCTATTTTCCTAGGGAAATAGCACGCGTATCGGAATCAGCCAATGACATAGCATGGTATTTTTTCTGAATATCTGAGTGTATAAAGCCTGATATCATTCTTGATAACCATCAAAATTGGGATATATAATATCAGCCATGTATGGTGGACCGTTTGAAAATACAAACCATTTTCAAAATCCAGAAATCCTTTAATGTCACCCTACCGTCCGCCGATTGATAACACCATGTGCTTACCTCCTGTGTAAAGAAATACATTTTTCCTCATTCTAAATATCAAACATTAAAAGGCTTTCAAAATTATGTTTTCATGAGGTGACTAAAAAACATGTTGAGACGTTTGGTACATTGCATTTTGTTTTTTAATAATTAAACTAACTCAAGTGATTTAACTGTAGCTGATTCTTGAATAACGATCCATTCATTATTAAAATCGGTGATCCCTGCCCCGATCTTGATTAACTCGTTTGCATAATTAAAAGTTTTTTTTTATCAAGCTGTTTGTCAACTTTCTTGGGTTTTGTTTTTTTTTACTTAAGGTGGGTACCCGATTCATGGCCAAACTTTTCACACGCATGTTCCCTCCCCTCCCTCGCGGAACATATCACCAAACACATCTGATTACAAATCTGGAGTTAAATTGGTCCTAAGCATTTTGATATACATGTAGTAGCAAAATGCGAACAAATTGGCCCATAGACATGTGTGTTAAATAATGTGGTGACCCCCCATACAATGACACGTGCTGTTGAATGTTACCCTTTTGAATAATAAGGTTCAGGATGGATGTTAAACCATCTTTTCCTGACCATCATTGGGACTCCATGCATGAACCCTGTAGAGTGGTCATTCCTTCAAAATACCTACTGCGCCAGTAAAATAAATTTGTAACGTATCTGGTGTATATCTGGCCAGCCTTTTTCTTAATCGTACAGTTCTTGATGGTACATGGCAATATTGGCGATATGCTCTCAAAGAACTCTTGCGAACATGTAATAGTAATATTTTCACTTTTTCAATATATACAGGAATGAGTAACGAGCAGGGACACATTTAAAAACAAGCATTAGGCCTACGTATCGCCAGCTTTATTGTTTGGCAGTTCCTCGGCGGGGTTATCTCTTGTCCGGATAATTTTGGAAACATATCTGTATAACTCCTTCGTAATTAGAAAATATTCATTTTAAACATATGAACTTTTAAACGGCGCTTTTTGAACGCTTATCGGAGAATAAACCAAATATGCCTAATTTTCAAAAAGAAACATGCTTCCAATTACAGTACCTATTCCAGCCCCACCCCTTTCTCATTTTCATCCTCGCGGCGTAAAGGATATGGCAAGCTAACGTATTGGTCACAACGTGTTGCTTTCTTAGCAATGCACGATTTGCTCTTATTAGCAACAGAAAAAAAATGAAAAGGCAACGCGTTGCTAAGCTAACCAATCAGAAAAGTGGAAAAGAAAAGTGTTGCTTTCAGAGTGCTTAAACAAAGCGTTGCTGAGTGCACGCGTTGCTTAACCAACCCCAATCAGAAGTGAAAAAGCAAATGTTGCTAAGCCATATCAATAGGAGAGTGAAAAAGCAACGCGTTGCTTATGAAAGTGACGAGTTGTTTTAGTGCTGCTATAAAGTAACGCGTGATTTTTAACTTTTCGATGGTTGGCTAAGCAACGAGTTGTTTTCTGGAAAAGCAACGCTTTGATAAGAAGGCCAAAACCGCGTTGTGGACAATACGTTATGATAGTTTGCGTGCCGTAGTAGGGGAGGGGGTCCACCCTTCTCACTTTATTTACCACTAGCATGCCCAAAATATTTCACAAGAAGTATCATCCTGTTAGTAAAAAAAACTCTATAAAAAACTATTAATCATTACAGAGGTGCCGCCGCCAGTACCACTCACAACTGTGATAGAAACCGTCAAAAAGGCCGCCGTGAATAGGCTTAAAACCCCAAAACCGAACAAAACCCTGAATTCAGGGTTTTCCCTGAAAAAATAGCATCTTGGCATTTAAAAAGGAAAAAGGGCGTGGAACATGAATGGACTTTATCAGCAATAGCCCATTGTCTCTTCTCTCTCTCTCTCGAACCCTCTCGCTCATTTGCCATTCTCTTCTCGCCTATCTCTCTCTCTCTCTATAGCTCTCTCTCTTCTCTCTCTCTTACCCTCCCCCTCTCTCTCTTTCCCCCATCACATGATCATCTGACGTGACAATGGCGACAGTTCCCAGGACAAATCCCCATACGCCATTGTACGTGTGAACGGTTACACCTTGGTACTCTTTAATTTAACGTGAAAAGAAATTGTGAAATTTCTTGGCAGACACCATTATGACTGAGCGATGGGTTCAACGTTACACGTTACCCCATCACTATGGACCGTCTCCCGTCAGCCAAGAGGGGATCGCATAACACGATGTTGTCATAGGCGGGAAATCTATGGAGATTATGTCAACTAAGTCTTATTTACATGTGGATTTTACACAAGTGGTAGTGACGTGTAAAACTCATAATCCAGAATTATATCAGGCCATATCATATTTGAAGAGACATCATTTCAAGAAGCATTGTTTCGGTAGGGTCATGGCGAATACGGTTGGCTGCATAGCCTAATAGAGACTTGGAAAAAGTGATCTTGGATAATCTTTCTCTATCACAAGGGTGGAGAATCATATTTGAAACTTGTTCTTTAATTATCAGGGGATATCACTACGAATTCCTCTGTATAAACGAAAAATGAAGCTTGGGGATCAAAGCCAAGGTATCGGGATATTAATCAATTTATAATCTACTGAGTTAATTAAAAGGTTAATAACCTGGAGAAATAAGCCGTAAGGAATCTAAACGACCTTGAGCTTGCATTGATTCAAACCAAAAAACTTTAAATAAATAATTAGAGTAAAATACGTTCATAAATCTCAATAATTATGTTTAAGGCTGTAACAGAAATGGGTTTTTTTAATTCAATAATTAGGTTCCATATTTATTTTGCTTTTATTCACAAATGCAATTTTATATTGGAAAAATTTGCATTTAATATCTTATTAATTGACTATGTCACTTCAATAATTATCAAAACAAAACTAGTTTTGTTTTGAGATAATTCGCCATTCAAAGCACAAAACAACTTCACGTAGAAATAACTTGAAACTGTTTAGTATACAAATTTGCTTGTGCGCACCACAAGGTGACCGCTTTTTTAAATACATTGTATGCTGCACCGAATATCTTTGTTGTGGGGTAATTGACTCTGCCATTTGTCACTGTTATGATGATGAAAAATAAGTTTGAGGATTGGCCAAAAAAACGGCATGGCCAAACAATCATAAGCTCGGCCCTTCCATAGTTATTATTTTGTCGACCATTTTCTTTCATCAAAGAAAATGAAGTTTACGTAGATGTTGAAAGATGTGAATTTCACTCATTCAGGGAGTTAAGGTGGAGTGCCGCCTGAGAAAAAATTTTTTCTTTTTTCCTGGGAATTTCTTTAAATGATATATAAGGTAATTTTCATTGCTGCTGATCAAAATCTGTAATAAAAATAGGGGGTTACGGACTTCGTTTTCGAGATATTTAGTTATGGAAAAACACAGTTTTTGCCAAAATTTGTACACAGTTTAATGATAATAGTGATTTAAAATGAAGCTAAAATCGATTACAGCAAGAAAAACCGCTTCGGGGAATTTTTCTAATTTTAATTATGGCAGGGGCCCAACCACATGCGTCACAAATATTAAAATAAAAAATGGGGGCACGGATTACTTTTTAGTTATTCCACAATGGGGCCAAAAGTGCTACGTTGTATTTTGTTTGCACTGTTTCTGCAAACACGTAATTTTACTTAACGCTTCACGCATCCCGAGAGTGCGCAGAGTGATCAGCGCGAAAGGGGCGTATCCAGAATGCATTCGCTGATTCATCACCGCTTGGTGGACTCTAATATTCCTCGATGATGAAAGAAAGGACACGAGGTTAATTTCACCCGCCTAATGAAAATCATTCCATCTTTATTTTGCATTGCAATTCCTCCGCCATTCAACCTTTTGGCTCTATTATTTTTTTTGTTATCTTGCAATACCGTATGATTGCTACGGCTTGGCTATAAGTTACATGTTCGAAGAGGTTACACAGTAAAAAACTAACGTTTATACTTTATAAATGTTTCATACGTTTAATTCCATAGAGCCTCCCATTTATTCTTCTTTTATTTTATGGAAACTACACAATTTTATTATACAAAATAAGAACATTTACAAATATTTAAAAAACTAAAAAATTAAAAAAAAAAAAAAAAATAAACAGTTAAATAAACTCAAACAAACAACCAAAAAAGAACAAATTAAAAAAAGAAAAATTAATTTTAAATGCTTAAACATGAACATAAACGCTATCCATTTTAAGGGAACAACCTACTGTTTAAAAATAAACAACCCGTTTAAATTGAAAAAAACATCAATGTTTAAATATATAGACGTTAGTTTTTTACTCTGTATGATATGACCGGGACAGCGGAAGGGATTCAAACATATTATTTAAACGTTTGTTTCCATTTTTTTCTTTTCACTTTTGAAAAATTTTTTTTTGCTTGGTTTGTCGTAAGTGTTTTAAATGTTTAAGGAGAACTTCAAACATTTATCAAGCTAAATCAGTTTTGAATTTCATATCATAATTTGATAAACATTTCATATTTTATTCCACCAGTAAATATAGCTCTCAAGCATTAATGTGCAAATAATAAATAAATCAAATAAACAAACTAAAGTAAATCCTGTTATGTTGACATGCGGGTTTTTGTTTTTCTCCACTAACTTGCTTTCAGATTTGTCCAATTGGCAGTTAGCACCAACAACTCACAACGTCAAACATAAAATGTTCGTAGGTCCTATACAATTTTTCAACAATTAGCTTTTCTAACTATGTCCGGTGTAAGCATGAAATTACTGGTTGAATTTATTCCTCCTTTTTCCTGCCTCTATATTGTTTTAATAGGCCTGTTTGGTGGGATGGACAATCCCGCCAAGATCGGAATATGGCCAGAGAGAGGTGATGGAAGAACAGCGCAAGATACCTTTTGTTTTTTTTGAAATTTCGCGCCATGAAATGGACCCAATATTATTACCAATATTTCTGCGGTGCGCATTCGCAGAAAACTTCGTCTCATATGTCGCGAAAATTGATGTGTTGCTAGGGCTCTAACTCTACTTGGAGATGACTGGACTGCTCTTACTATAGACGGGCTGTTGCCACACGATCATGGGTCATCCACCTTAAGGGGGGGAATGGGTCTGAAGCAGTGAACTTTGAAATGATTTTTCTTAATTTTCCCGAAATAGTGGGTATAACATTTATATCTCATATGTAGTAGCCCCTGTCACAAGTTTTAAAATCCATGAAAAAAATTTTTGCCTCTGGGTTGCCATGGTACCACGTAGGCCTCTGATGGCTAAACACGAGAACGAATGGACTAAATAACTACACATGCTACTCTGGGACAAAACTTGGGTGACATATGCAGGAGGTAAAATACGAGTGAACCATGAAGCCGAATCTTGGAAATACCCGTTGCCATGGCACCCGGCAATCGAACAATCGCAAAGTCTGGTCGTAATTTGAATTTGCACACAATTTTGAAATCGCGGCCTTCATGGGTCAACTAGCCCTGTTTTGCTTAATATGTGTGCAAATTTCGTGTTCATAGCATGTGCTTTTCTAGTTACGTCGTTCTCGTTGTGGATGTTTGCGTATTTTAACGCAATGAGTTATAGGCCTCGAAAACATTTAGACAAAATTGAGGGCGCTTTTGAATGTGAATATGGAATTATTTTTTTAAATGTTCATTTTTTACTGAATTATCAATAATTAGTAATGAATACTCATCGAAATAGGTGAATCCATTGTCCTGTAATTAATTTTTTAAAATATTTCTAAATATAAGCAGGGTGAGAAAACATAAAATAACATAAAAATCACTTAACCCATTGACATTAATTACTTTAAATTAGGAAAAGGATATATGAGTATTTCATTTAGCTTCAACTTAGCCAAAATAAAGTGTTAATATTCATAAATAATACCTTTTAAAAATATCTTAAATAGTAACCCTTGAAATTTTCACATGATAAATATAGGAGATTGAATGCATTTTTTGCAAATTTCGCGTACACTACTACTTGATCAAAGCATATCTCGGGAACACAATTGCCGATTTTGGTAGATTACAGTCTACACAATTTTAGATACCATTGCATTATCTCATTTCTGGATTAGAACATTTTTAATCATATCAGACCCCATACCCCCCCCCCCTTAATGAGGGACAAAACAGCGTTTTGAGTGGAAACATACTCTGAATGGAGTGAAAGTTTACTTTTTGATGACAATATTCCACTGTTTTTTGGAGTGAAAAAATATCACTTTCACGTATTTCAGAGAAGATTTACCACTCAAAAAGGTGTTGTCCTCCATTTCACTCTTTTTCACTCTTTCCACTCGGTTTACATTTTGAGAGAATGGTCCCATACTTACCAGACAGAAGCTGACAGATGTTTCAGACAAAAAAAGGATTTACCTCTGAACTTCTAAAGTAAATGATTTTGAAAAGTTGACCACCTTCACATATTGTGTTCCCGTAGACAAGCCAGTTTTAATATGTCATTTGTAACGGTCCATATCTTCAGCTACACCTGGCATTTTCCATCGAAGATGGTATAAAGTCGAAGTGGATAGAAGCCACAACATTGCAAGTTACCCTAGCATATGTGCAGCAAGCAAATGATTTGCAGAATATCACATGCAGTCATGCACAGAGTTGGGTGGTTGTCTCATGTAGCAGTACAAAGTCCTCTGGTTCCCATTATTTTAAGAATTAAGCGAACAGGTATATGCCTTACTAGAAAAAGGGAAATTTCATTTACTTTCCTAAGCAGCTAGAAACCAAACTTTTGATTGGATGACAGCCTACCCATCACAGTGGATAACTTCTCAGTTCATTGACATGTAATGGATGATCTGACCTATAGTCTTGAGAGTACCATCATGTGTACAATGCCCAGATAACACAAGTATTGTTTTAAAACCTGTTTCCTGTAAGTTTGAATTTTGTAATCTCGGTGCAATGGGCTGTGGTTAGAAAATATTTAGGATCTATTTGATTGATAAACTACACACAATGTTCCACATTGCTGAACACCGAACAGTCATAACAAGGAAATTGTACTTATAGGCAATGGAAATCCTTGTGACAACTACAGTTGAATGAAATGCTTGTTCACCATGTTCACTATACTCTTTTACCAAGGAATAACACAGCTCAGACTGTATAAATTAAAAAACAAAATGAAATACTAACACTTTCAGGAGATATTTTGTGAATGAGTGATGAACAGGGGACAGGCTTGGAAATTTGGGCAAATTGGCCAAAGTACAGCGTGACAGTGGCTGTTACCTATGAAATGGATATGGGTGGCTGGTGTTTCTAAACCCAGGGGCATTCAGTGACAGGGACTGCAAAAAGGGGTATTTGGGTGTATTTCAAAATTAAAGGTTGATGCATGAGTTTGGTTGATGCCTGACATATACATACTGTGGTTATAGGCCTATAATCTCTAACATATAAGTACTAACATCCTCGCTAAGCGATGGTTGTCTTTTTAAAAGACTATTCTTGTTTTAGGGGATTGTTGCTAAACACTACTTACCAACACTACATGCACTCAAATTCTCTGGAATTGCGGGAAGTGGATAGATATGTCCCCTCAAATTTGAGAATTCTAACCACCAATCTAGATCAAAAATCCTTCTTCGTTCATTAGAATACATATTTCTGCCTAAAGCGTTTGCTGTTGGTTTTATTTTTTAAAACAAGTACTTAGATGACCTTCCCATACCTTTGAGACAATGATCTGTTAAAATGAACATCTTAATGATACCTATATATTAATCATTTATACCCTTTGGTAAAGACCCAAATATTACAGAAGGGTTAGTGAATGGAAGTGAAGACATGGATTGCAACAGACAAGTTGAAACTGAATGATTTACAGACCTATAGTTCTTTGTAGTTGCCAACAGGTACGTACGATGCTCCTAAACTTGCTAATATTCAGCCAACATTCAAGATATCAGTATATACTACCATCAACTTCATGTGAGGAGAAATTGGCGATGGTATTGATATTTCCATCACGTCTCAACATATCAACTACTGTGGATACATCTTGGGAATCTATGGTGAAAATGCGTGTGATGCATTTGAAAAGAAAAGCATGTCATTTTGAAGCTTGTCGACTTGGGACTTGTCGACTTGATTATGGAAACACACACTCTGTATACCACAAGAAGCTTCTATGATACAACGTTTCCAGAACCAAGGCTGATGAAGTAATTTTGCAGTTGTCATGCAACGAATGCAGAATTTCCATTGGCTCCCTGTAGAGTATCAAGTTCAACCTATACAGCTACAACATCTACAAGCGTCTATGATCAAGTCCAAGATATTTCACTGATAATTATATACACCCAGAAGATCTTTACTACGGTCATCATCTGACACAACACCCAGCACTAGACCTCGACCATCAAAATTACAGATTGGTGATCGATTCATCAGTCTACAAATCTTGGAAAATAATTGTTGCCAACACTGCAAAACACTTTTGAACGATTTTCGAAAAACTGTTCCCCCGTCTCCCTCATAATGGGGTGGTATCGTCATCAGAAGTCTTGCCAATCTCAAACATCAACATTGATTGATGGAGTAGGGGAAGTTGGTAAGTGGAGTGTTGGGCTTTCAATTGAGCGATAAAAGGAGCTTGTAGGCTCTTAACTCTGGCCCAGGTTGAGAATTGTAGCAAGTTGTGGTGGGTTCCCACTCTTTTCTTCCAAAAATCCAAAAATGTCATCTGGTTGGTTTAAGCATAGGATCTAACTTTGGATTCGCAGACGGTAAATAGCGCCAAAAATTCACATGAAAGAACGGGAGAAAGAATCTTCTTTATAGTCACTGTTAAAAAAAACTCCGAAATTTACGGAAAATTCTGGCAGCAGAATTCCAGACTTTTTAGGGTAAAAATTACAGAATTTCTGTCAATTATTAACGGAACTGGGACAGTAGTAATTTATTTTACAGAAAATTTGTCTCATCTTATGGAAAAATAAAAAAAATGTTGATTTTTAACGAATTTTTCCGTAATTTAAAATTACGGAAACAAAAAAAAAAGTCCGGAAATTTCTGCTCCAGAAATGTTTCTCAATACCGTAAATTAAAACCATTTATGTTTTTTGTTTTTTATTTTATTGTTTCTAAAAAACAGATTTCCTGTAAATTACGGAAAATCTGTTTTCTAATTTACGGAAATTTTTAACAGGGTTACATAAGCGGAAAGTAAATATTTAAGCGCATTTAGAGAGCGGTCAGTAAATAGCAGTTTGAGAAGAATTATTTAACAAAACGTTATAGATTTGGTCTAAGAAAAACACCCGCCCAGGTGTGAAAATCGATTGGCGATGGCCTAAAATAAATTGGAGTTATATCTTTTTTGGTGATGACAAAGCAAAAAAAAAACAAACGATAAAAAAACCAATGATTCCGCAGAGGATTCGAACCTAAAAACCATCTAATTGGCTTGGACTGTCCGTTAGGCAAGCGCCCCATTATGTGTAGTGGTTAGATGTGACACTAAAGGTGGATGTTTCACTCATATCAATCGCTGAATGGTAACGTGTTGTGCAATTTACACACACTTACCATAACAAACATTCATTTTTTTCAATATTCATTGGAAAAAATATGCAATTTTATCAATGGAGTGTAATTTTGGTAGCAAAAAAACTAAGTCAAAATCATAATTTGAAGCAGACAAGCGAATATCAGCGTTATAGCAACACTTTACCATTTGTCGTAAAAATAAACATATAGCATGCTTTGGTTATTTTCTGTCATGGTAAACCGTCAAATCTACGTTTTGTGTGGTAAGTGTGGTGTAAAGTGTGAACATTTGTACCATTAGCCCGAGAATCAGCATCAAAGCTCACTGACTCACCATTACAACCTTATAAATGAACGCAAGAGACCGATGTTTCGTTTCAAATGTGGCTTAGAATATTTCTCTAGATTATTTATGCTCCTATTATTATGCTCGTGACCATATGGAGCATGGTTCGGGAACATATGGTCCAGGGGCATAATTTCGGGCCAAAATCTCATAGAACCTCACCCGCGGATCTTCCCGATTTTGTTCCTTTTTTTTGGAAACATGTTTCACCGTGAACGGGTGTGTGCCTTTTGTTTGTTTGCTCCGTATCCACAATCATTGGTAATGGCTTTGTGGTTTGTCAGGATTTGTTCAGCTAGTGTGCTGATCCGGGGCCGCTGTATCCATGATACTGACCCTCCTAACCTGGCCCGCTATTTGAGGCTTGGGGCTGATTGGGGAACAGCCAAGGGTTTACACCCTACCTCTTATTCGACAACTGACACGTTGCGATGTACATGTACAGGTATGTGACTCTTCTGTACACGGGACCGACGGCTTAACGTCCCCTCAGAAGGAAGGGATGCTTTCATTTGATCATTTGCCCCAATTCCAACGTGAACCGTGGAGGAGAGCGGTATTCTGATTAATCAAAGTGGTATACAGAATCAAATCCAGGAATTGTAGTACCCGAATAATCCAGCAAGTCCCACGACCCCACCGGGTTCGAAACCCGGGAAATTTGATGGAAATTTGCGCCAAGAGGAAGCAACCCCTGAACCGTTAGGCCACGATCTCCTGTGGGTGATTATCATGCGAATTTAATGAAAAAAAGGGGTAGACGTGTAAACACTGTTTCATTAAATAAAAAATTAAGTTTTTTATTTTTATTTAAGCTTTTGTTTATACAATTTCGTTTAAATTGTACAAAAATGTCCTGCCCCTTTTAGGGAGCTTAAAGTCCCTGTTATCACTCAATTGAAAGTGTTAGGAGGGAGATGACATTTTTTGGATTTTACTTCAGACGTCTGTCTGGGCGAAATGCTAAAAAATCATCTATTTTACGTTTTTCAGCCATAACTTTCTTATTCTTGAGGCAAACGATACCGCAATTCACACAAATTATGATAAGTGGTGTTATTTCGATATATTTGAATCGAATTGGATCAAAATTATGTTTGGCTATTTTTAATTTTGATCCATTGAATTGAATTTGAATTTGGAAATGTTTTAAAATGACATGGATGGTTGAATTGAATTGAATCAAAATACTATTAGTTCAGAGGTCTGAAGCAAATCGTGCACTTTCTGATAGAAGTATAGCATGTGGTGCACGTTTAATATGGACCCAACCAAATTATTTTCAAAGGGGCCCCAGCTAGAGATTTGACCTGGGCGGCGTTGGGACCATTTATAAAATGGCTGCCATTCTCATTTTCAATGTCTCATATTTCGGTTATAACACTGGACTTTGTGGTCATACCCATGTTTTGAATGCAAAGGATATTCAAATATGACATTGTAAATGTATTCTGTCAGGTTATTTTGTTTTCCAATATGGCCGTCAAATTCGCCGTCAATTTGCCGCTTAATAAAAATTGCCATCTTTTCTTTATACCTAGCTATTAAAATGATATTGACTAGATTTTGGTATCTATACTTACGTTTTTATGATTAAAAAAATCCAAATAGACGTACATGTTGAAATATCTGTGTCAGTTCATTGTGTTTTCATATGGCCAGCAAGTTTGAGTTATTAAATCATGGAACCATTACTTAAAAAAGGGAATAGTCAGGCTATTAACTTGATATTATTAAGCCATTGTTAGATAATCGCACTATATATACTTAACAAGATGCCTGTATTGGTAAACTAAATGAAAAGGACTACTTCCGGAAAGCCGCCATTTCAAATACAGTGTGAACCATGGTGACGTAAACTAGATTCTTTTATTGCGAACATCAACACGGTCTAAAATCGATGAATTAACAAGTATGCAGCGAGTGTGTTGTACAACGATTGGAAAGTGAACATGCAGGACATTAAGGGCAGGTCTGGCACTGCCCTAGATCTAGGGCTCGATTATTCAGGTAAAAGTATCAACGAGCTGGTGAAGCCTCTGGTCAGTATTCGGAGGTACAGCCAATATAGTCTGGCACATAATGTTGATTCAGTTGATCTCACCGCGGCTACAAACATTTTGGAAATGGAACCCCTTGAAAGTCGTGGTCCGCACTGTTGATGGTTGCTATTTTAATTTATTAATTACAAGACTGGTTCTGAGGTTGTAGACCATACTAAAAACCCATATCACTAAAACATATCGATAAATATTGATTTTAGCTAACATAATATCCGCGCTACAAAACATGCTCCTAATTTTTGCGTCTATACTTAATTATACCTCAGGTAAAATAATTACTCATGCTCGTTAGCACTCACAGTTGTGTTCATGGAAAGAAAGCTCAGATCCATCACAACTTGCAGGTTGTACATTTCAATGTAATTGTGACAGAATCCATGAAATTATACTATTTTATGTATTATATTAATTAATATGTTAAATTTATCATTAATATTATGAGTGAGGAGAACTGGAAATTATGAAAACTGCAATGGTGTGCAATAAGCATGATATTCTGATTGGACATAGTATAGATGTGTGAAGCCTTCCTGAAGCACATGTCAGAAGATGTTCGCCAGTTATAGATGACAATAGGAGCACAGTGTGTTATCATCGTAATTCTAGATGGATAGCGGTTCTTTGTTACCTATAGGAAGCAAGATTGCACACCTGTTATGAACAATAAAATTTGTGTAATTGCTATGTCAATAACCACTTGAGTCATGAGCAGAGGATGTGAAAGATTGTGGACGCCTTTTGAAACATGTTTCAGCGAACTGAAGAGATTGTGAAATGTGTATTGTTCCGCATGTTTGTTGCATCATGGGAAATTTGTGTAGGGACAATTCTGTTTTGAACGTACATTCTTCTTTGCCAGTTGACAAAGAGATTTCAGCGAGTGGTAGACCTCTTAAAACGAAGGTGGGAGAACTTGCATAACATTTGATTTATAAAGGTTATGTTATTTATTACACTTTCTAGAAAGTTGCGAGATTGTCAGAGCTGATTAAAATTTGGTTGCCTTTGGAACAACAAAGTAACATTAAAGTCCAGGAGGACATTGACTTCTTTTACCAGTGACACGTTCACCTTTAACGCACTGGAGACTGTATGACATAACCGCGTTGTAGTTACACTTCCAGTTGTTCTTCAAAGTCTACAACTTCCAAATTAATCGGGCCGGTCTCGACCAAAAAGGACTTTTGTGATTTCGCGAAAAACAGTTGAACTGTACCAGCAAGATTGATGTCGCCAAGATTTATGTGAACCTGATTCTACAAGACATGGTGCAACCCAACGAGAACTTGAACTGTATATTTTATGGTTGATGGGGTGTGTTTAATTTGATTTTAATAGGTAAGAATATAGATACTTTTTGTGCATGGTGTATATTGTTGATTGATCGATGATATTTAGGTATTAAAATCAATTACTTTGAATTACATCTTGGTCAAGCTCAATCTTCTAAGTCATTGTGGAATTTGTTTATGAACCACGGGAGGTTACTTTTTGACCTTGAGTACGTATCGAACAAGATCTTTTACACCGTTCATGCATCCTTTGACACTGATGACTGCATGATCCGTACTCCATTTTAAAGAGTCATCCATCTTGCACTGTGCATGGGACGTTTCGAATGTATCTCGCATTTGGCAAACTATTGGTTGTTTTGATGTGGGACTCCATACATGACTGCACGGCATCTTCTCAAAGTAGATGCTGGGCTAGTGAGTCTTGTATTAGTGGAATGCTTCCAATCTCTATGCTTATTTGAGTGAATTAACCTCTGCTTTTTCTATTGATGCCGGCACTAACGGGTGTTAATATGAACTACAGCCAGCTGAAAATGGAGTCTGTGAAAGACGGAAAAAGTGCTTGACCACCAGACTTTCGATCTATAAGTATGTCTACAGATCAAACATACTTGATTTTTCCTCATTTAAATATTTAAGGAATTATTAACAATATTAATTCTGGTGCATAACTACAATTAAAGACTACAGTGGACGACGATTGTTCATTTCCAGTAGTCCTTCTATCATCAGTGGCTGAAATGGCTTGTTGAGGATGGATGGGACCCAAGTAGTGGGATTTGAATATTCCTTCCACTGCGGCGGTCTTCTTCTTCTTCTTCTGTGTCCAAGTACTGGCCAACGTTCACAGGAACCAAGCGGTCAGGTTTTGAGTCGCAGCAAATTTGAAGTTAGTCGTTTGGTTTTGCAATATGGCGGTTTTACGGCTTCTTAAATGGTCGCTTCCACAGGTTTAAACCAATTCGCAGTCTATTTGAAAAAACCAATTAGCCTTAAGGCGCGCGCCACAAAAAAAAAAAACAAAAAAAAAAAACCTTTCAACCAACTATGAG
Organism: Ophioderma brevispina; assembly: GCA_023653785.1. NCBI lineage: Eukaryota > Metazoa > Echinodermata > Ophiuroidea > Amphilepidida > Ophiodermatidae > Ophioderma > Ophioderma brevispina. The sequence continues at coordinate 5,470 of JAMKCH010030695.1, read as the reverse complement.
TGTGAGTTCCCGATCCAAAAAAAAAAAAAAACTTCACAACTCTATTTTTTTTTGGGGATTGTAATTGTTGACCGAAAATGGCTTAATTTTGCCCATCTTTCGTTTTTGGCCTATTCCTATTTCTCAACCCATCTCGTCAATCTTTGAATTTAGTACACTTTTGTGTTCCGGTATGGTCGGCAGAGACCTTTAAAATAGCTTTAGTGGATGTTTGGTTAGGAAATTCGAACCTTAAAGGGCTTTTTTTTCAATTTTTTTTACGGACAAAAAATTAAATTTTAAATTTGACCAGTGAAATCTCATCAGAAGGGTATGATTTTAACTTTTAAAAAAAAAACATGAAATTACACCCTTAATCCTTTCTTGCGCTGCTCTGAGAATTTTGTTCTGCATGGCTTGGAATTTGAAATTCCCTAAATTTGCACTCTATGTCCTCTCGTTCTGAAACTCTTACGGTTCGTTGCATTACAGGTTTAACAAGCGCGTCTATTTGAACATTTTACCGTCCCCGCACCTTACCTAGGCTTCATATGCAGAGTACGCAATCCAACGTATGAAAAGCCGCGCCAACAGGCAAATTTACGAAAAGGCTTGCAGATTTTACTTATTAAGGGCACTGCGAATTAGGACAAATTCAGAAAATTGGTCTCCAATTGTAGAAATTGTTTATGATAGCGTTCGGTTAGAGCAACCATTGAACTAGTGAGTAAATATTGTATTGTGGCCAGGAAGTTAAAGCGGGCACTGCACATTTTCACAAAAAATATGAAATTCTTCAATTTGCTCTCAAATGATTAGGTTCTAGGCCATTGGAAAGAACAGAGAATATATAGACACTAAAAATAACAGACCCCAAACCAGATAGGGAACATTGATATGAGGATAAAAGATATCCAGGTAATTTGTAGGCAACTTTTTCCAAGTTTTCCCATAAAATTTAATCAAACAAATGTGTAATATTACATGAATATGTTGACTGTACTCTATGATATTAAAACCACAAAGGTATAGACCGGTCAAACAGTGTGGCATAGCGTGGGAAACATGGCATATGGCGTGCGTGTTCTTGTTGTGTTATTTAAAACGGCCATTCCGTGTCGTCAGCTGAATTTCGCGTCGCCGGCCGACGCAAATTACAAAATCGTTCGGTTTACCCATAAGGAAGCTGAGTTGGTGCTTATCATTCGGGTGAAGGCTTTGTATATAAAAGCTTTACAACACATGCAAAAATATCGATTTTGAAAATCTGAGGGCGCACTATTTCAAATGTGCCGTGTCTCTTTAAAAATTGGTGGACACGGTGCTACTTCAAATTTGTCTTCGTAAAAATTTGCATGAAAAAAAAAAACACTTTTTCTTCATTTTTTCAAATATACCTACTATAATATTTCAAATTCATGAGAGTGTGTTCCTTAGGATTGCAACGACGTCTTGCTTATTGCAATCAGTTGAGTGGTTCGTCTAAATTTTTAACATTCACACGGTAAATACTTCCTTATTGGCTGCTTGCAACTGTCATTCATAATGTGGCAAAGTGTTAATTGAAAATGGTCAAAAAGATGGCGCTGTGTATTATGACCATAAGTAACACTTGTGTATCAGTGATGGTGACAATTGAGTCTGGTAACTTGTTCAGTCCCAAGATATTTATTTATTTATTTATTTATTCGGATATACACTTTCGGAACAGTGGCACTCAACTACAATAGTGGAGCATCCAAAACAACCATTAAAACAACCAAAACAAAGAATTAACAAAATGATTAAATTAACTGAATGGGCCGGAATAAACACAAGCAAATCTCCCACTAGACCATAACCTAAAAAAAAGAATAGTAACAGAGAAGATTGGAATTCTCCTCCTATTTGCGGTATAATAAAAAACCCAAAAATTACAGAGATGGGAAAAATGAAGCAAAATTAAGGCACTGGAGTGGACGAGCAAAATGACACAGGCAGGGTTAGAGTGGGAGACATGATGTTATTTTCCGTCCATGATATGAGTGATGCATGCAAAATGAGCAAAAAAAAAATAATAATTTTGTCTTAACTGTGTAAGTCTATGGGAAAAAATAATGCAATTTTGAAGTTTTGAGAAAAGACAGATGGTAAACTTTGGCTATATTTTGGCAATGATGTAATTTTACGTTGGGTTATTCTAGAGTAGATAGTAAGTGAATTATTTTGGTTCACAACCTTATATTGAGTGCTGAGGCGTAGAATGTTCGACCACTCTGGTTCGAGAGTGAGACAATTTCCACTGGCCGTAGGTCATCGGTCAAAGGTCGGATTTTCATTTTATTGTGGGTATGATGTTCTTACGTGCCCCCATTTATTTGTGTTAGTGTCATCATCAAACTACACTCCACCGGGAAAGTGGTTTATCTGGGTTGGGTCCCTATGAAACAGGAACCCCCCCCCCCCTTGGGCACTAACGGAAGTTTTTTTGAGCTGGGCACTTAAGTGTTAATAATGGAGTAATCATGAAGAGATGACTTTCTCCCGACCTCGTTATGCCAGTAATTGAGATAGGAATCGTAGTTGGCTTGCTTAAAATCGAACCCAAACTGGATTTGAAAGATTCCCGATTCGCGGCATTGTGCTGCAACATGAAATAGGCAATTAGCGAATGCTTATGAAAGTGCTTAGGGAAATTGGAAACGGAATATGGCAAAACATCCTAAAGTTCAAGCTGGGTGTATACATAAGAATTGGCCAACGGGTTGCCCATGAGCATAAGCTGATTGACCCGGTATTTGCTCTGATTGCGTCTTGAGTAAACTTAATAGGGATCCAACCAAGATCGCCATGATTATATGGCCTCCTTTGGTGTATTTCGGGGAGCCCTAAGGATACCTCGCGCCATTTGAAGTTGAAGAGACTCAATCTTATCGATGTCATTTTTACTTGCGCCTCCCCAGACCGCGCATGCGTAATTAATGGTCGGGAGAGCAATGGATCTCCATAAAACATCACCGTAATACGCGGTTAAAGTTATCAAGTCCATCAATAATAGACTTGATGTAAGCAATTAGCCTATTACCTTTAGTGACAGTATGCTCAATATGAGTGTGATCGGACAGATTTCTTGTGATATAAGTGCCTAAATATTTGTTAAGAATCTACCTCTGAAATTGAGTGGTCCCCAAGTTTCCAAAATTGTTTGATTTTAATACGTGGCAACAATGAGAACATTGGATTTATTGTGATTGAATCGAGTTTCCAGGTCTTTGCGAATTCTGCGGCCAAGTCAAGCATCTTATTTAATTAATTTTCATATTGCAAGCAAGACAATCATCACCCAAAATAGACTTCCAATACAAACATCGTGAATGCGAGCGCCTAAATCATGCTCCTTAAGCAATTTGGTAAATTAGGCATGAAAATACAAAATAAAATAGGTGACAGGGCACATCCTTGTTTGACGCCTTCATCAATGTCGAAGAAATCTGTTTCGATATATCACCAAACTTAACCTGTCCCTGAACATTATCATAAAGATAGTTTTCGGCAAAAATGAGTATTGTAACAGTTTTTGTTAGCAAATAGTGCTGTGAATGCTCTGGAGTTGGTTTGCCGTGAGGGCCGGTTTGCCGGCTGTGTGAAGTCCCAACTGGAATGGATAGGTGACCATGGATTTGTGAAATATGACCAATATTCTTGGCGCTGCCAGGTTTGGTCTTGGAATCATTACAGCAGAATCTGGCGACCCAGTTTTGTATTAGCTTTGTATTAGCTCCAGTTTATTGATGAGAGTCTTAGGGTGCGGGCCCCACACACTAGAAGAGTATTCAATCAACATGATCAACGGTCGCACTATATGCAGACGCTTAATAACCTTTGGGCATTGAAGTAGGTTTCTCATGACAAACCCCAAGGTCCGCGGTTAGCAGAATATGATATTTGGTTAATGTGTTCATCCCATGGTCAGTGTAACACCAAGAGAGGAGTAACTTGTCTCTTGCAATATAGATTCACCCAGCTTATAACTGAATAGCTTTAGTTTTTTCGCATGTGTGAGTCTCATGGTGTAACATTTTTTAGCATCAAAGCTCATTTGCCATTTATTTCGCCAGTTAACCAGGGTTTAAGTCGCCTTGGAGTGAAGTGTGATCAAACTCATCTTGGATTTATCTATACACAATCGTCAGCAAATAGTCTGACTCTAGATTTAATGTTGTTTGGGAGGTCGTTTATGTATGCCAGAAACAGCAGCGGCCCCAACACTGTGCCCTGCGGGACGCCCGAATCATGCAACCGCGACCCAGGTCGAATGTGAGCATTTTAATACCCCTAAAGCCTAGTCTAATCCTAATGTTAACCATAGTCCCGATCCTAACCCTAATTCTAATCCTACCTCTAACCCTAGACCACAAAATCTAACCCTAATCCAACCCCAACCCTAACTCAAGCATCTAACCCTAACCGATGGCTAACCCTAACTCGATCGTACCCTAACTTTATCCCTAACCCTATATCAATCCTAACCCTTACTCTCATCACCAACGCTAACTGATTATCCTAAATCTAACCCTAACCTTATCTTCAACAATTACCGCCATCCCTAAATGATTGACTATCGGGTGCATTTAGACGCTGTACATCCGTAATTTTTTGGTTTTGATCCTGTAGAGGGGAGGAGCGGGCCACGGGTGTAAAGCTCAAGCAGCACAAAATCGCTTCCAATTAAGAGTTTGTAAATTTGCATCAGATGTTTAGTTTTAAAAAACTCTTTGCGATTTCTTACTCTTCGAAACTATTATTTTCATAAAACTCTAAACACAATGTCCACTACTGGCATTGGGCAGACCCCATATCGGAGCTTATCGGCAATTTGCCAAAAGGGGCGCATTTTGAGGCAAGTTCTGGTGTGACTTCACATGTTCAAAAGGCTATTTTGCCAGATCGGATGAATATAAAATACATGACACTTTCTCTTAAAATGGATCAATATTTACGAAAATAAAAAAAACTAAAAAAGTGTGTATTAGAAGAGCGCACAACACCAGAGAAGCACTAAATCCTCCACCTTTGGTGTAATGGTGGGTAGTTCCGGTGTGAAAGGAGATATGGTCCGGCAGGAACCACAGTCCGGGCTCCACAGACGACAACGGAATAAAGCGTGAAACCAATGTTACGTGAAGAGTCAACTGAATCAACTGCCCTATTGTTCACCATTGTTCCCGGACTGTGAGACCGGCGGACCATATCTCCTGCCACACCGGTATAGAAGTAATTATAGTCCGGTGTACTCACAGTCCGGCTACAACGGTAAGGAATAGGGCACTCAATTCAGTTGACTCTTCACGCAACATTTGTTTCATGGAGCCCGGACTATGGCTCCCGCCGGACTATACCCAGATAACATGGAGATATTGGGCCAATCCCAATATATACTCAATATCGGACCAGTATTGGCTACAGTTATCGGTCCAATATTATTTGCTCAACGGCCCAAAATTGGACCAAT